>OVBE01001416.1:0-37003 GCA_900406425.1 Iberis pinnata | reverse complement strand
GCAAGAATAATTGAGATTTCAAATTAAGTCCTATCATGGCAGAGCTAGCATCAATTCCAGATAAGGCAAGCCACACTAACCCATTGTTGCCTGGTTGATGAGAAACAAAAGTACCATAAATTGGCTACTACTCAAGTGATTGCACAGCTCGTTGCAAAACATTACTTGAATATTAAGCGTGGTTGATATCTTCACTTTTTAAGGCTTTTTGACATGAATTTTCATTGTATTTTGAGTTGTTTAGCTTGCATCTAGGTTTAGGTAGATCACATTTTGCATATATTAGCATGTTGCAGGTGATCCAGGTGTGTGAGGCTGAAATGAGGGTTTAAACCATGAAAGAAGGACCAAAAGGAGAAAAAAGGGAGAGTTTGGAGCTATACCAGCCATGCCATATCGGGTTGACTGGCCGGTACAATTAGTATGTGGGATATATCGACCAAACCAAGCCGATGCACATGGCCTGGTATGTCTGCACCGGCCAGTGTGTACTTACTTTGTTTACCCGTTACAGAGAGGAGGAAGTCATGATGTTATACATGGGCCGGTACACTTAGCCCGGTATGGCGTGACCGGCCAGCTGACACGACACCAAAGAAGAACAAGCCAAATCGAGCACCGAGTCTTGATACACTTAGCCCGGCATGGAGCTACCGAGGAGCATGTACCGGCTAGATCACTCGGTACAAAGAAGGCACGAGCCATACCGGGGAACTCATACCGGGAGTCTTCGCCAGTACAGAGTCATAGAAATTTTTAAATTATTGTTGACTATGTGATTTTCCCTAAACTCTCTTATGGGTTAACTCATGTGATTTTGGGTTAACGCAAGATTTTTAGGAACTACTATATATACTTTTAGAAACCTAATTTTTAGGTTTATGGTGTATCTTTTACTCTTTTAATAACACTTTGTAATCTTTGAATCTTTGCTTAATTAGAAGTTTAATCTTTGTTTTGATTGTGAATCTTCTTCATTATTCTGTTTCTAATCATGATTCTACACACTTTCATTATTAGAACTTGTGTGATGATTAGTGAGTACTTCACTTCTAAGCAAATGAGTTAGGTAGATTAGGGTGATTAGATGATTGAATATGATATTTAGGGATTGATTAGCTTAGATCTTTATTCAGTAGTGTGCTTAATGCTAGTTTGACTTGATCAATAAAATTATAGACTCTAGGTGAATTATGTCTGAAAGGTGTTCGATGTAATGCCAGAACCAATCAATGTTTGCTAAATGATGTTATTCAAGAGATTTTTCTTAGCTAGTTTAGTGGTTTATGATGAAGAACTTATTGCCTCTTATTATGCAATTATCCAAGAGATTGTTTTTAGTTGCATGATTATGAGAAGGATTAGTGCCATGATAGTGGACTAGTCTAGCTAAGGGAATTTTAGACCAAGGATTAGAACCGGAATTTGAGTATTAGCACCATAGAACGTCATTTAATCACCCGAATCGGTTGCGTTTACCCATTTTCTTAGTTCTTCCTTTTGATTTACATTTCAATTTTAGTTGACTTTTTCTTAATCGTTGTTGACTTTTGCTATATTTGACTTTTAGTTGACTTTTGTTTATCTTTGTTTAATGCATGATTTGGATGTTTAAAATTAAACCATTTATTGATTTGGCTTAGACTAAACAAGATTCTTGTAAGTTTTAGTGTGTTGATCATTCTTATTTGGATTGATACCTATTATGCTGCAATGATGATGATGGTACATTAGGAATTGAAGTAGTTTAATATTGAAAATCTTACTATTAATTTGGCACCGTTGCTAGTTCAGGATTCGATTAACCATTATTACTTTGAATTTGTTTAGGACTAAGCTCATTTTCCTTTGTTTTACTGATTTATGTTTTCTCCTTGTTTGTAGATTCAGGTGTATGAACCTAAGAAGCAGAGGACCAACTGACTAACTATCGATCGTTGATGACATTCATGCTCTGGAACGGGAACACGCTCGAACAAGTAGATAACAAGAAAGTCTAGCTCATCTGAGGCGGTTTGATTTGCAAATGGAGGAACACAACAATAACCAGAACAATGCACGCACCATTGGTGCTGGAGATGCACCAAATACTCATACTTAACGCCATGGAATTGTTCCACCTGCTCTCAACAACAACAATTTCGGGATCAAGCATAGCTTGATAGCTATGGTTCAGGGGAATAAGTTTCATGGCTTACCAATGGAAGATTCACTCGGCCATTTGGATGAGTTTGATAGATTTTGTGGTCTTACCAAGATCAATGGCGTAAGTGAAGATGCATTCAAGTTGTTTCCGTTTCCTTTCTCTTTGGATGACAAGGCCCATCAATGGGAAAAATCACTTCCCAGGAACTCTATCATCACTTGGGATGCTTGCAAGAAAGCCTTCCTTGCCAAGTTCTTCTTTACTTCCAGAACTGCACGGTTGAGAAATGAAATATCTAGTTTTGCACAAAAGAATGTTGAGTCTTTCTGTGAAGCTTGGGAGAGGTTTAAGAATTACACATTTAAATGTCCTCACCATGGCTTTAGCAAGGAGTATCTTCTTAGTACTCTTTATAGAGGCGCTTTACCAAAGATCCGAATGTTACTTGACACAGCAAGCAATGGTAATTTGCTGAATAAGAACGTTGATGATGGTTAGGAACTTGTTGAGAATTTAGCTCAATCAAATGTCATTTATAATGAAGATTATGACCGCACACCATGAATACCTCTGATTCGGAAGACAAGACAAGGAAAGAACAAAGCCTTGAATGATAAGTTGGATAGGTTGCTTCTTGGACAACAACAGCAAGTTCATTGCATAAGTTATGAAGAGCATGTTTAGATTCAAAATGGGGAGACTGAACAACAAGAGGAGATTAGTTATGTTCAGAGTCAGGGAGGACACAACAAGCGTTTCATCAACTACAAGAGCAACCCAAGACTTTCTCACCGGAGTAACAACGTAGGCAATCCTCAAGATCATGTTTATCCACCTCAACAGCCACAACAACTTCAGCCCTTCATCAATTATGCTCAGAATCGTGGTTTCATTCCAAAACAACAACCACAAGGAAGTTTTCGACAACACCAACAAGTTAGCGGACCTCCTGGTTTTGTTCCTTCACAACCTCAAGCTCAACCTTCCAATATTGAAGCAATGTTACAACAACTTTTTTAAGGTCAAGATACTGGAGCAATGGAAACTTTAAAGAAGTATTATGAACTTAAGACTCAAATAGATTGCTCCTACAATGATTTCAATATGAAGTTTGACACATTGAACTCTAAGGTCAAGTATTTGGAAAGCATGGGTGCATATTCTTCTGGACCAAAGCCTACAATTCAGCTACCTGGTAAACCTGTTCCGAATCCAAAAGATTAGGCTCACATCAATGGTATCACTTTGAGAAGTGGGAGAGAGTTACAATATAGAGAGGCTCCAATTGAGGACACTGAGGACAATGTAGAGTAAGATGGGGATGATTTGACTTTAGGTAAAGCAGACAGTGAAGTTGCTACCAACAAACCAATTTCTGCTCAACAGAAGAAGGATACACCTTTTGTGCCACCACCATACATTCCAAGGTTACGATTTCATTCTAGATTCAAAAAGGAGATCATGGAGAAGTATAAGGGAATCTTTGAGAACTATAAGAAGAACACTGAGATTAAGGTACCACTCCTTGATGCAATAAATATTATGCCTCCCTACAAGAAGTTTCTGATGCTATCACCAAGAGGGGTAAAGAAATTCAGAGAATGGTAGTTCTAAGCGAGAAATGTAGTGCAATAATCACCAGAACTTCTATTCCAAAGAAACTTTCTGATCCCGGTTCATTTACTCTACCTTGTTCAATTGGACCTTTGGCATTTAGCAAATTCTTGTGTGATTTAGGAGCATCAATCAGCCTAATGACTCTGTTAGTTGCAAGGAAGCTGGGTTTCAGCACATTCAAACCTTGCAACATCTCTTTGGTGTTAGCAGATTGTTTAGTGAGAATTCCACATGGGATTTGTTGGTGTTTAGTCACGACGAAATCGATGTCTAAAAACCATCGCTGAAGTAATCACATGATCTGAACATCAAACCGCACTAGTCGAATCATCCTGATTAAGTTAACAAAATGCAATACTTTCGAAAGACTATAAGGAATATATTTTGGAAGAATCGGATAACAATCGTAGAACCGCTAAGCGATCACCTCTGTACTCTTTTGTCCTTAGTGGAGAAGATTGTTGAGGTCAAAAACAACACACTCGGGATCAACATCAGAGAAATACGAATAAATCTGAAGCATTCCTAATCAGCAGAATAAACAAACCAAATTCACGGTACATCTGAGAGACCATGGACGATGCGTTTCAGAAGAATTGAGCAACGATCACAAAGTCGCTAAGAGATCATCTCTGCAGTCTTTTGTCCTTAGTTGAGAATGATTTTTTGCACACCGAGTTTTTCTATCACTAAGGTTTTAACGAGGCAAGATGATTCGCCTACTCGGAATGAATATCCGAGGAATACGAGATGAATTTGCGCATAAAATTCATTATGAGTCTCCGTTGAAGTTTTAAGATAAAAATCGTAAGAATCGTTCCTTTCGTACGATGACTTCCTACGACTCGCAAGAGAATCGTGAAATCGTTTCACATTAACCAGACATGTAAAACTATAGCGGTTAACTTAAACGTCGATGTCATCCCATTTACGACATTTCCGTAAAGGTATCGATTGTATTGTTGCACGAAAGTTTGTTTTCTTGACAAGAATCATAAAATCTTCCTAAACCGTAAAACGTCCCAACAAGGCCTAAAACACGACCACGACCCACTTACAATTTCAGACGGGAAACAAGCCCAAAAGTAATGACGGTCGAAGCTTGTCCTGCAATCCGGAGAGAAATGGAAGGAATCTAGAAAAGGAAGATTTCCACAGAAGAATCCATCAAGAAAAGGAAGATTTTTCCGGAAGAACGGAAGACGGAAAAGGAAGATGGAGAAATTCTAAAGTATATATAAGAGATGTTCAATTCTTTCTGTATCGGAAATACCTAGGGTTTTAGATTACTTTTCCATTCTAACTAGTTAGTTGCGACTCGATTACGTTATTCAGTCGTTGTCGTTAGTTCTAAGATATTCGTTGACTGTTCTTATGGCCAAGGCTATTACTTGATTGTAACACGCTCATGAGATTCAGAATAAGATTTCATTTCCCTCTTTTCACACTCTCAAATTTGTTTTCATAACAAGCTATTTTCGTACTTTGGTCTTAAATCGTTTGACTCACAGAAATCCGGGATCTCTGGAAAGTTAGAGTTCTCTCTGATTTTCCGTAACTAACAAAAATCGATGGTGCGAATTTTGGTTCCCACAGTTTGGCGCTAGAAGGAGGGGACAAATGATTTATTTCACGTTAAACAATAAGTTCAGAAGCATGAATACTGAAATTCAAAATAACCAACCAGCTCGTGACGGTCTTACACCGCACGAAAACGTTGAGCAGACTGTGCCAACAAATGTGACTGCAGTTAACGCTGATGCAAACACTGCAACGTTCGAGGAGATAAAGAAGATATTCCTGACTCTCGAAAAGAAGTCGGAAGAAGGCTTGATTTGGAGACACCGCTCGACAGGACGAAAAACATGCAGAAAGAGCCAGGAAAAAAAAATCCCAACAAGATAACTCCTGATACGACATAAAGCAACCTTCCACCTCTCGATGAAGAAACAGAAAATAACGAAGCCGAACTAGTCAATCTGGAACTTAGTGAATCGTCCGAAGGATCGAACAAAGATACGGACATACATCCAAGGAGGGTTAGAGACCATTTGACTCGACAAAATTCCCGATTCGATAAGCTTATGATCGAGGAAGAAGAATATATCTTCTGGGTGGAACAAGAGAAACAAGCCGAGGAATAAGCTCGAATCATTCGTAACAAACTACGACAAGCTCACAAGGCTACTGAGGATGATTCCAACGCAATTCACGATATCCGCAAATCCCCTTCAACAACCATGGTCGAAATACATGCGGTGATATCTTAAACCCACCATGCTACTAGTGCGGCCCCGAAAATCGACCGACTCCTTGAGGAGGCACGAGGAACTCCATTCACGGCTCGTATAACCAACGCCCGGATTATGGACCTCGGAAAAGTCAAAATCCCCATGTACAATGGTGCCATAGATCCAAAAGCACACTTACAAATCTTTCATATTGCGATGGCAAGGTCGAAACTAAGGGAAGGTGAAAAATACGTGGGCTTCTGCCTCCTGTTCGTCGAACATATCCATGGGGTAGCTCTCAAATGGTTCTCTCGGCTGTAATGGAACTCCATCGCGAGTTTCAAACAACTTTCCTCAGAATTCCTCAAGCAATACTCCATGTTCATGGATAAGGAGAATTCCGATGTCAATCATTGGAGTCTCGGGGAAAAAGAAGACGAATCCCTCCGAGACTTCATGAAACAGTTCAAGATCATAATGTCAAGGGTCAGCGGCATCAGCAAAAAAGTAACCGTAGACGCACTCCGCAAAACCCTCTTGTACAAATAGAAATTCAGGAAATGGATAGCCCTCGAGAAACCATGTACGATTCAGGACACCTTACACAAAGCCATAAATTTTATTAACATCAAAGAAGAGATGAGAATTCAGGCGCAAAAGCACAAGCCGACAAAGGTGTCCACAAAAGATGCTCCCTCCGAAAGAAATCGAAAAAGAAAAACCATCATAACGACCAATATGTCCATCACGAAGGAAAGGACCTTCAAGGAGCGCATAACTATGCTATAAACCAGTCGTCCGAAAGAGGAAAAACATCAGACAACACTTGGACCCAAAACTCCTCTTACGACAAGAATTCATTTTGCAAATTCCACCAAACTAAGGGTCATTCCACGACAAACTGCAAAGTCCTCAGAGTGAGACTGACGGGAAAGCTACTTGTAGCACAAATGTTGGAGATTTCTAGCGTAAACGATTTCCTCAGAGAGGCAAATCGGCCTCCAAGACCAGAATAGGCATCGCCGATAAACAACGTCTCCCAAGGTCCCAGAACGGAAGGGAAGCACGAAAGAGAACATGAGAATAAAAACGGCAAAGTCAATCATCACCGAGTAAACATGATACTCGGAGGGTCGCAGTACTGTCTAGACAGTGTCTCCGCAATAAAGGCATACCATCGCACAACAGAATCTAGCACCAATTAGCCCAATCATCTTCTCTTCACGTCTTCCGATTAGCCGAGTAAAACCATTACCTTCGAGGAAAGCTAAACGGTTGGAATCGACACCCCTCACAATGATCCCCTTGTAATCGATCACGTTATAAGAGATCTCGTGGTCAGAAGGATCCTCGTCGACACAGGAAGCACAGTAAATGTGATCTTCCGCGATACGCTAAACAGGATGGACATCAAGCTGTCCAAAGTCATTCCCACACCAAAGTTGCTCAGCGGATTCTCCGGCACGAAGACCATGACTCTCAGATCGATTCTACTTCCCGTTGTGGCAAAAGAATTCACCAAAATCGTTGATTTTGCGGTGGTCGATCATCTTGCCATTTACAACGCGATTTTCAGAACACCTTGGATAAATTCCATGAAATCAATACTGTCAACCTACCACTTAGGCATCAAATTCTCGTCACCCCATGGAACATCCACAATCTGGGGATGTCAAAAACAAGCAAGACTCTGCTTCTTAGTCGAGCACAAACTAAGACGGGTCACAATGACACTAGTGATCAGACCCAAATGAACGAAAACAACTCAGGCGTTGATCGAAAATATTTCGGAAAAACCTGACAGCACTTCGGAAAAACAAGAACCAGATTTGTCAACTCCAGAAACGGCTCAACTTAAGGAAGGCGACCAAGCCTCCGAACTCAACATCCCAGACCAAACAGCGCGAACAACGCCCAAAAAAGTCGTTGACCCACACTACGGCCAAAACAGACGACACAACATCGCCAAGCGAGTAATCTAACTCCCGGAAACCAACTGAACTACGAGACGACTTGATCCCCAAAAAGGGTACGTAGGAAACTTTTCGACAGAAAAGTGCAGCTATCCCCNAAGGGGGGGGGGGGGGAATGGGTACGTACACATATACTCATATACTCCCATATTTCAAAATATCCGCATTACTGTACTTGATATTTTTGAAACATTTCCGCAATAAGAAAAACGCATTCTAACTTAACAATTTCATACACCTTCTTACGATTCATTTAAAAACGCTAAGTGAAAAATAACTCGGGCCGCCCATTTGCGACATTTTGCAAAAAATCTATCATAAAAACAAACTAGAAAACAATTTACAAAATAACTTTTGCAAAGTTAAACTCAGAAACATTTTACATAACAACTTTCGTAAACATAAACTCGATAACATTTTGCGGAAAAACATTCGTAGCATTAAGCTCAACAATATTTTACGATACAAATTTCGTAAAATCAATAACCCTTACGAAACTACTCTCATTAACAAAACACAAATCAATTAAACTTCCAAACAGAAACGAAAGTTTTGGCTACGACCATCCGCAAACAGACAAAAACGTTTTTCTACCGAAAGGTTAAAACAAAACTCTTACAACATCGCTAAAACATATTCAAGCCCTCAAACATTTCGAGCATGAAATGCGGCATATCAAAGAAAAATCAATCTTCCGCATCGCGAGACGTCTCAAATGCGGAATAACAATTTTTTTTTGTAAAGATACCTTCCTCGATGAAAACACCATCTTGGAAGACAAACAATCATATGCACTATCATCTTATCAAACGCACATCCTTCGCGAAAACTCAATACGGTAGCACCTACCGTCGTGTTTGTTGCTGATCACAACAAAAAAACGCAGTCTATACAGACTTCAAAACGAGCGAACATCCGCTCCTCTATCAAACCCGTTGATTGGCCCCGACAGACAAACTAGTCACCTAACCTTTCCTAAGATCGGTTCTCACACATACGACACAAGGATAACAGCGCTATAAAAACAAAAATTTTGGCACTTTTGGTTGACTTAAAAAATTGTGTTCTGAAAGATGCTCGGTTCATGATCGATGCGAGTCTATCATATATTCTGATATCGAAACGGAATTAGTTTGAAATTGTATATGGGATACGTAACTTGGGATAGTCTCCGCAGCCCTTAAAACCAAAATTAAACCTAGGTCTTGCCCTAAACCCAACACACTGGTCTCTAAGATCTCTAGACATGGTATCAAAAATTGATACGAGATCCCTAAACTTGTCTTGTCGCTCACACGCACAAATCCACTAACTCGGAAATTAGATTTTCTAAAAAACTCGCACCAAAAATGGATAAGCTAAACGTAGCAATAAATCAGTGAACAAAATACGAATTGACCACTCGTATTTTCGTGACGACAACTAAACCATATACTCACACAACATGATCCATTTTACAAAATCCGTAATGCAACTGGGATTTAGAGCCACCTATGGCCAATCCTGACAAACGAAAAAATGGCCACACTCAGCCAAAAACCTAAACAGGGAGCATACTCCCTTTATACATAAACTTGCGCTCCACATGAATCACACTCGTAGAATCTAGAACACGACCAGTGCATCATGGTAAGTAGCAGTCTTGACTTCTTCCGTAACAGAGAAAATAGGAATCAGAGCCCAATGTTCCCAAATCCTCTCATCAATAAGAGAAATCGAAGACTATGTTTTCATGTCTCTTCATATAACATGGAATCATATCCATCACGACATGCCAAAAGGCATCTAAAAAACCACGTCACTTACGATACTCCTCGATGGACTAGTACACTTGCTTAAACTGATCGTTTGGTCAATCTAGTCGGACACGACAAAGTCTAGTCACCCATGACAAAGCCTGGTCGTCCACCACCAAGTCTGGTCATCCACGACAAAGTTTGGTTGCCCACGTTTATGTCTAGTCGCCCACGACAAATTTTGACCATCCACAACAAATTCTAGTCGTCCACAATAAATTCTGGTCGCCCACGATGACGTCCGGTTGCCAACAATGAAGTTTGACCATCCACGACAAAGTCTGGTCACCCACGGAAAAAGTCTGGTTGTCCACGATGAAGTCTGGTCGCCCACGAGAAAGTCTGGTCTCCCACGACAAAGTCTTGTCGCCCACAAAGAAGTATGCTAACCCACAACAAAGAAGTGTGGTAACCCACGACAAAGTCTAGTCGCCTACAACAAAGTCTAGTCACCCAGATTGAAGTCTAGTTGCTCAAAAAAAAGTCTGGCCGCCCACGATGAAGTCTGGTCGCTCACGATGAAGTCTGGTCGCTCATGATGAAGTCTGTTCACTCACGATGAAGTCTAGTCGCCCACAACAAAGTCTGGTTGCCCACGATGAATACTAGTCGCCCACAACGATGTCTAGTCGCCCGCGATAAAGCTTCAGACTATTAACCCATCGATTCCGCCTAACTTACTTAACTAATACCTCGCAAGAACACTTTAACGATTCTTACGAGCAGGGGGCTAACTGTTGGTGTCCAAATACGTCTTGACAAAATTGATGTCTAAAAACCATCATTGAAGTAATCATATGATCCGAACATCATACCGCACTAGTCGAATCATCCCGATCAAATTTACAAGTTGTGATACTTCCAAAAGACTATAAAGAATATATTTCGGAAGAATCATATAACCATCGTAGAATCGCTAAGCGATAATCTCTGTACTCTTTTATCTTTAGTCGAGAAGATTGTTGAGGTAAAAAACAACACACTCGAGATCAACGTCCAAGAAATAAAAATCAATCTGAAGCATTCATAATTAGCAAAATAAACAAACCGAATTCACGGTACATCCGAAAGACCACGGACGATGTGTTTCAGAAGAATCGAGCAACGATCCCAAAGTCGCTAAGCGATTATCTCTGCATTCTTTTGTCCTTAGACGAGAATGATTTTTTCCCACCGGGTTTTCCTATCACTAAGGTTTTAACGAGGCAAGATGGTCTGCCTACTCGGAATGAATATCGGAGGAATACGAAAAACCTCTACAAATACACAATCTCCGGGTAAACACTTTAATCTCGTATATTTCTACAGAAAGCATGAACCTTGGTTAAATACAAACAATCGAGACATTTTCTGACATACGTTCATCTCGCTAGTTGGCGAAATAAATAAGAAACTTTCATCTCGCCAACTGGCGAGATGAATCGAAAAATTCATGTCGCCAATTGGCAGATGAATTTGCGCATGAAATTCATCTCGCCAGTTGGCAAGATGAATCAGAGAATTCATCTCGCCAAGTGAAAAATAACTCGGACCACCCATGTGAGACATTTTGCAAAACAGCTATCATAAAAACAAACTCGAAAACAATTTACGAAATAACTTTTGCAAAATTAATCTCGGAAACATTTTACATAATAACTTTCGTAAAAGTGAACTCGATAACATTTTGCGGAAAAACTTTCGTAGCATTAAGCTCAACAATATTTTACTATACAACTTCTGTAAAATCAATAACCCTTACAAAACGACTCTCATTAACAAAACACAAATCAAGTAAACTTCCAAACAGAAACGACAGTTTTCGCTGCGACCATCCGCAAAAAGACCAAAACATTTTTCTACCGAAAGGTTAAAACAAAACTCTTAAAACATCGCTAAAACATCATCAAGCCCTCATACATTTCGAGCATGAAATGCATCATATCAAAGAAAAATCAATCTTCAGCATCGCGAGACGTCAAATGCGGAACAACAATTTTTTGGCAAAGATACCTTCCTCGATGAAAACACCATCTTGGAAGACAAACAATCATACGCACTAGCATCTTATTAAACGCACATCCTTCACGAAAACTTAATACAGTAGCACCAACCGTCGTGTTTGTTGCTGATCACAACAAACTTCTGAACTCGCACGAACGCAGTCTACACAAACTTCAAGCCAAAACCCGTCGATTGGCCCAAACGGACGAAGTAGTCACCTAAGCTTTCGTACGATCGGTTCTCACACATCCGACACAAGGATAACAATGCTATAAAAACCAAAATTTCGGTCAACACTTCTGAATGACTTAAAAATTGTCTTCCGAGAGCTGCTCCTTTCATGTTCGATGCGAGTCTATCTCAAATTCAAATATCAAAACTGAAACAGGTTGAAATTGTAGACGAGATACCTAAGCCAAGATAGTCTCCGCACCCCCTAAAACCAAGAGTAAACCTAGGTCTTTCCCTACACCCAGCACACTGGTCTCTAACATCTCTAGACATAGTATCAGAAATTGATATGAGATCTCTAAACTTGTCTCGTCGCTCACACACACAAAATCCACGTAACTTGAAAATTAGATTTTCTAAAAAAATCGCACCCGAAATGGATAAGCTAAACATAGCGACAAATCAGAGAACAAAATACGAATTGACTACTCGTATTTTTGTCTTGACAACTAAACCATATACTCACACAACATGATCTTTTACAAAGGCCATAAGGCAACTGGGATTTAGAGCCACCTATGGCCAATCCCGACAAACTAAAAATGTCCACACTTTGCCAAAATCATAACCTAAACAGGGAACATACTCCCTTTATACATAAACTTGCGCTCCTCACGAGTCACACTCGAAGAATCTAGAACACGACCACCGCATCACAGCAAGTAGCGGTCCGGACCTCTTCTGAAACAGAGAAAACAGGAATCAGAGCCCAATGCTCCCAAATCCTCTCATCAATAAGAGAGATCGAAGACTCTACATTTTCACATCTCTTCATATAACGTGGAATCTTATCCATCTCGGTGTTATACGAATAGTCAGGATGTTTGGCACGCCAAAAGGCATCCAAAAAACCACGACACTTACCATAATCCTTGATGGACCAGTACACTTGCTTATACTAATCGGACACGACAAAGTCTAGTCACCCACGATGAAGTATGGTCATCCATGACGAAGTCTGGTCGCCCACGATGATGTCTGGTTGCCCACGATGATGTCTGGTCGCCCATGATGATGTTTGGTCGCCCATGATAAAGGCTAACCATCCACAACAAAGTCTGGTCGTCCTCGATAAAGTCTGGTCACCCACGATGAAGTCCGGTAGCCAACAATGAATTATGACCGTCCACGGCAAAGTCTGGTCACCCACGACAAAGTCTGGTCACCCACGACAAAGTCTGGTCGTCCATGATAAAGTATGGTTTCCCACGATGAAGTCCGGTCTCCCACGATGAATTTTGACCGTCCACAACGAATTCTGGTCACCCACGACAAATTTTGGTCGCCCACGTAGGAGTCTGGTAACCCACGATGATGAAGTATGGTAACCCATAACAAAGTCTAGATGCCCACGATAAATTCTAGTCACCCACGATGAAGTCTGGTCGCTCACGAAAAAGTCTGGCCACCTACGATGGAGTCGGGTCGCTCACGATGAAGTCTAATCGGTCATGATGAAGTCTGGTCGCCCACGATGAAATCTAGTCGCCCACAACAAAGTCTAGTCGCCCGCGATAAAGCTTCAGAATTTCAAGCCCTCGACTCCGCCTAACTTACTTAACTAATACCTCGCAAGAACACTTTAATGATTCTTGGGGGCTAACTGTTGGTGTCCAAATCGCTCATGACGAAATCGATGTCTAAAAACCATCGTTGAAGTAATCATATGATCCAAACATCAAACCGCACTAGTCGAATCATCTTGATCAAATTAACAAGATGCGATACTTCCAAAAGACTATAAGGAATATATTTGGGAAGAATCAGATAACAATCGTAGAACCGCTAAGCGATAATCTCTGTACTCTTTTGTCTTTAGTCGAGAAGATTGTTGAGGTAAAAAACAACACAATCAGGATCAACGTCCCAAAAATACAAATCAATACGAAGCATTCCTAATCAGCAGAATAAACAAGCCAAATTCATGGTACATCCCAAAGACCAGGATGATGCGTTTCAGAAGAATCTAGCAACAATCACAAAGTCGGTAAGCGCTCATCTTTGCACTCTTTTGTCGTTAGTCGAGAATGATTTTTTCCCACCGGGTTTTTCTATCACTAAGGGTTTAACGAGGCAAGATGGTCTGCCTACTCGGAATGAGTATCGGAGGAATCCATAAAACCTCTACGAATACACAATCTCCTAATAAACACTTTTTTCCCGTATATCTCTACAGAAAACACAAAACTTTCTCAAATACGAACAATCGAGATGTTTTCGGACATATGTTCATCTCGCCGATTGGCAAGATGAATCAGAAACTTTCATCTCGCCAGTTAGGGAGATGAATCGGAAAATTAATGTCGCCAACTAGCAAATAAATTTGTGAATAAAATTCATCTCGCCAACTTTTGTCTTGCCAACTGGCGAGATGAATTCGCACTGGAAATTCATCTCGCCAACTCCGAATGAGTAGTCTCTTGTTTTGTATTGTTCTGAATCTCCGTTGAAGTTTTACTAAAAAATCATTAAACTCGTTCCTTTCGTACAATGACTTCCTACAACTCGCAAAAGAATCGTGAAATCGTTTCGTATTATCCAAATGTGTATAAATATAGCGGTTAACTTAAATGCCAATTTCATCCCATTTACGACCATTCCGCAAAGGTATAAACCATATTGTTGCACGAACGTTTGTTTTGTTGACAAGAATCGTAAAATCTGCATAAACTGTAAAACTGCCCAACGAGGCCTAAAACACAACCATGGCCCACTTATGATTCCATATGGGAAACAAGCCCAAATGTAATGACGGTCGAAGCTTGTCCTGCAAGCCGGAGAGAAAAGGAAGGAATCCAGAAAATGAAGATTTCTGCAGAACAATCCATCAAGAAAAGGAAGATTTCAGCGGAAGAACGGAAGACGGAAAAGGAAGATGGACAAAATTTTGAAGTCTATTTAAGATATATCAAGAGATGGTTCACGAGACGTTCAACTCTCTCCGCACCAGAAATACCTAGGGTTTTAGATTACTTTTCCGTTCTTGCTAGTAAGCTGCGACTCGATTAGGTTATTCAGTCTTTGTTGGTAGTTCTAGGATATTTGTTGACTATTTTTATGGCCACGGTTATTGCTTGATTGTAACATGCTCACGAGAATCGGAATAAGATTTCTTTTCCCTCTTTTCGTACTCTTAAATTCGTTTTCGTACAAGCTATTTTCGTACTCTGATCTTAAATCGTTTGACTCACATAAATCTGAGATCTCAGAAAAGTTGGAGTACTCTCTGATTTTCCGTAACTAACAAAAATCAATGGTGCGAATTTCGGTTCCCACATGATTTTTGAAGACTTACCTGTAAATGTTGGAGTAGCTGAAATACCAACTGACTTTGTGGTATTGGAAATGAGTGAGGAGCCAAGAGATCCTTTGATTCTTGGGAGACCATTCTTGGCTACGGCCAGAGCTGTCATAGATGTGTATAAAGGGAAAATTCAGTTGAATATGGGTAAAGACCTGAAGATGACTTTTGACATTCAAGATGACATAAAGAATCCAACCATTGAAAGACAAATCTTCTACATAGAAGAAATGGACCAACTTGCGGATGAGTTATTGGAGGAGTTGAATAAGAAAGACCATCTTCAGACAACTTTGAAAAAGAATGGAAATTAAGGATACTTACACATTGATTCTTCAGGTTATGTAATAATGTTATATGCTCATGAAGCATTAGATCATAAATAAGACTTTGAAGATATATGAAGGTCTCAGAGACAAGTATTCTTAGCTGAAAAGCTTACCACTTTAGAATCAACTCCGTCAGAAGATTGGTTTGAGCTCAAGGCACCATCAGTGGAATTGAAACCAGTTCCCAAAGGGCTAAGGTATGCATTTCTTGGACCCAATTCTACATATCTTGTCATAGTGAATGATGAGCTTAGGGATGATGAATTGCATTTGCTATTGACTGAATTAGAGAAATTTAGGAGAGAGATAGGGTATTCATTAGATGACATCAAGGGAATATCACCTAGTTTGTGTACACATAGGATTAATCTTGAGAATGAATCTTACTCTAGCATTAAACCTCAAAGGAGATTGAGTCCTAATCTAAAAGAAGTGGTAAAAAAAGAAGTGGTAAATAAGAGAGATCGAAGACTCTACGTTTTCACATCTCTTCATATAACGTGGAATCTTATCCATCTTGGTGTTATACGAATAGTCAGGATGTTCGGCACGCCACAAGGTATCCACAAAACCACGACACTTACCATAATCCTTGATGGACCAGTACACTTGCTTAAACTAATCGGACACAACAAAGTCTAGTCACCCACGATGAAGTCTGGTCATCCATGACGAAGTCTGGTCGCCCACGATGATGTCTGGTTGCCCACGATGATGTCTGGTCGCCCATGATGATGTCTGGTCGCCCATGATAAAGGCTATCCGTCCACAACAAAGTCTGGTCGTCCATGATAAAGTCTGGTCACCCACGATGAAGTTTGGTTGCCAACAATGAAGTCTGACCGTCCACGGCGAAGTCTGGTCACCCACGATAAAGTTTGGTCGTCCATGATAAAGTATGGTTTCCCACGACGAATTCCGGTCTCCAACGATGAATTATGACCGTCCACAACGAATTCTGGTCTCCCACGACAAAGTTTGGTCGCCCACGTAGGAGTCTGGTAACCCACGATGATGAAGTATGGTAACCCATAACAAAGCCTAGACGCCCACGACAAAGTCTAGTCACCCACGATGAAGTCTGGTCGCTCACGAAAAAGTCTGGCCACCTATGATGAAGTCTGGTTGCTCACGATGAAGTCTAATTGGTCATGATGAAGTCTGGTCGCCCATGATGAAATCTAGTCGCCCACAACAAAGTCTAGTCGCCCGCGATAAATCTTCAGACTTTCAAGCCCTCGACTCCGCCTAACTTACTTAACTAATACCTCACAAGAACAATTAATGATTCTTGGGGGCTAACTGTTGGTGTCCAAATCGCTCATGACGAAATCGATGTCTAAAAACCATCGTTGAAGTAATCATATGATCCAAACATCAAATTGCACTAGTCGAATCATCTTGATCAAATTAACAAGATGCGATACTTCCAAAAGACTATAAGGAATATATTTGGGAAGAATCAGATAACAATCGTAGAACCGCTAAGCGATAATCTCTGTACTCTTTTGTATTTAGTCGAGAAGATTGTTGAGGTAAAAAAAAACACAATCAGGATCAACGTCCAAAAAATACAAATCAATATGAAACATTCCTAATCATCAAAATAAACGAGCCGAATTCATGGTACATCCGAAAGACCAGGATGATGCGTTTCAGAAGAATCAAGAAACAATCACAAAGTCGGTAAGCGATCATCTTTGCACTCTTTTGTCGTTAGTCGAGAATGATTTTTTTCCCACCGGGTTTTTCTATCACTAAGGGTTTAACAAGGCAAGATGGTCTGCCTACTCAGAATGAGCATCGGAGGAATACAGAAAATCTCTACGAATACACAATCTCCTAATAAACACTTTAATCCCGTATATCTCTACAGAAAACACAAACCTTTCTCAAATACGAACAATCGAGATGTTTTCGGACATATGTTCATCTCGCCATCAAGATGAATCAGAAACTTTCATCTCGCCAGTTAGGGAGATGAACCGGAAAATTAATGTCGCCAACTGGCAAATAAATTTGCGAATAAAATTCATCTCGCCAACTTTTGTCTTGCCAACTGGCGAGATGAATTCGCACTGGAAATCATCTCGCCAACTCCAAATGAGTAGTCTCTTGTTTTGTATTGTTCTGAATCTCCGTTGAAGTTTTACTAAAACATCATTAAACTCGTTCCTTTCGTACAATGACTTCCTACAACTCGCAAAAGAATCGTGAAATCGTTTCGTATTATCCAACTGTGTATAAATATAGCGGTTAACTTAAACGCAAATTTCATCCCATTTATGACCATTCCGCAAAGGTATCAACCATATTGTTGCACGAAAGTTTGTTTTCTCGACAAGAATCGTAAAATCTGCATAAACTATAAAACTGCCCAACGAGGCCTAATACACAACCATGGCCCACTTATGATTCCAGAAAGCCCAAATGTAATGACGATCGAAGCTTGTCCTGCAAGCCGGAGAGAAATGGAAGGAATCCAGAAAATGAAGATTTCTGCAGAACAATCCATCAAGAAAAGGAAGATTTCAGCGGAAGAACGGAAGACGGAAAAGGAAGATGGAGAAATTTTGAAGTCTATGTAAGAAATATCAAGAGATGGTTCACGAGACGTTCAACTCTCTCCGCACCAGAAATACCTAGGGTTTTAGATTACTTTTCCGTTCTTGCTAGTAAGCTGCGAATCGATTAGGTTATTCAGTCTTTGTTGGTAGTTCTAGGATATTTGTTGACTATTTTTATGGCCACGGTTATTGCTTGATTGTAACATGCTCACGAGAATCGGAATAAGATTTCTTTTCCCTCTTTTCGTACTCTTAAATTCGTTTCGTACAAGCTATTTTCGTACTCTGATCTTAAATCGTTTGACTCACATAAATCTGAGATCTCAGAAAAGTTGGAATTCTCTCTGATTTTCCGTAACTAACAAAAATCAATGGTGCGAATTTTGGTTCCCACATGATTTTTGAAGACTTACCTGTAAATGTTGGAGTAGCTGAAATACCAACTGACTTTGTGGTATTGGAAATGAGTGAGGAGCCAAGAGATCCTTTGATTCTTGGGAGACCATTCTTGGCTACGGCCAGAGCTGTCATAGATGTGTATAAAGGGAAAATTCAGTTGAATATGGGTAAAGACCTGAAGATGACTTTTGACATTCAAGATGACATAAAGAATCCAACCATTGAAAGACAAATCTTCTACATAGAAGAAATGGACCAACTTGCGGATGAGTTATTGGAGGAGTTGAATGAGAAAGACCATCTTCAGACAACTTTGACAAAGAATGGAAATTAAGGATACTTACACATTGATTCTTCAGGTTATGTAATAATGTTTTATGCTCATGAAGCATTAGATCATAAATAAGCCTTTGAAGATATATGAAGGTCTCAGAGACAAAGTATTCTTAGCTGAAAAGCTTACCACTTTAGAATCAACTCTGTCAGAAGATTGGTCTGAGCTCAAGGCACCATCAGTGGAATTGAAACCAGTTCCCAAAGGGCTAAGGTATGCATTTCTTGGACCTAATTCTACATATCTTGTCATAGTGAATGATGAGCTTAGGGATGATGAATTACATTTGCTATTGACTGAATTAGAGAAATTTAGGAGAGCGATAGGGTATTCATTAGATGACATCAAGGGAATATCACCTAGTTAGTGTACACATAGGATTAATCTTGAGAATGAATCTTACTCTAGCATTGAACCTCAAAGGAGATTGAGTCCTAATCTTAAAGAAGTGGTAAAAAAAGAAGTGGTAAAAAAGAAGTGCTTAAGTTGTTAGATCAATCATATTTCTAATTGTACTTGGATATCACCAGTTCATTGTGTTCCTAAAAAGGGAGGAATTACTTTTGTGAAAAACGATAGGGATGAATAAGTTCCAACTCGAACAATCATTAGTCATAGAATGTGCATCGATTATAGAAAGTTGAATGCTGCATCTAGAAAAGATCACTTTCCATTGCCTTTCATTGATCAAATGTTATAACGACTTACAAATCACCCCTATTACTGTTTTCTTGATAGGTATAGTGGATTCTTTCAAATCCCTATTCACCATAATGATCAGGAAAAGACCACTTCTACTTATCCTTATAGAACATTTGCATATAGGAGAATGCCTTTTGGTCTTTGTAATACACATGCTACTTTTCAGAGATGCATGACTTCTATCTTTTCATATTTAATTGAGGAGATGGTTGAGGTATTCATAGATGATTCTTCCGTGTATGGATCTTCTTACTCTTTTTGTTTAGTCAACTTGTACAGGGTACTCGCCCGGTGTGAGGAAACAAACCTGGTTCTGAATTGGGAGAAATGCCATTTCATGGTAAGAGAAAGAATTTTCTTGGGGCATAAGATCTCTGAGAAAGGAATAGAGGTGGACAAGGCAAAGATTAATGTAATTATGCAACTGAAACCACTAGGGATAGTAAAAGATATCAAAAGTTTTCTGGGGCTTGCAGGGTTCTATAGAAGATTCATCAAGGACTTCTCCAAGATAGCTCGACCCTTGACAAGGCTGCTTTAATGAGAAATTGAGTTTGTCTTTGATTCTGAATGTGTGAAAGCATTCCAACTCATTAATGAAGCTTTGGTATCTTTCCAATAGCTCAAATTCCAAATTGGGATTACCCTTTTGAGATTATGTGTGATGCATATGATTATGCAGTTGGAGCGGTTTTGGGATATAAAATAGATAACAAGGTGCATGTGATTTACTATGCTAGTAGAACAATGTATGAAGCTTAATCGAATTATGCCACAACAAAGAAAGAGTTGCTAGTAGTTGTCTTTGCATTCGAGAAATTCATAAGCTATTTGGTTGGCTCTAAAGTTATTTTCTACACGGATCATGCAGCATTAAGGCACAATGGACAAGAAAGGAATTGAAAATGGAGTAGCTGATTATTTGTCTAGGATGCGGATTGATGATTCAATCCCTATTGATGATTCAATGCCTGAAGAAAAACTCATAATGATTCACACGTGTGCCTTTGTAGAAGAAGAAGTGGTGACCACGAAAGCGACACCCTGGTATGTAAATTTGGTCAATTTCAAGGTTAGCGGAGCAATACTTGAAGACTTTGATGCTTACAAGAAAAAGAAATTCCTAAGTGATGTGAATCATTACTATTGGGATGACCCTTTTCTCTACAAGAAGGGTCTAGATGGATTGTTCAAAAGGTGTATTGCT
The DNA here is from genome assembly GCA_900406425.1 of Iberis pinnata. Classification (NCBI taxonomy): domain Eukaryota; kingdom Viridiplantae; phylum Streptophyta; class Magnoliopsida; order Brassicales; family Brassicaceae; genus Iberis; species Iberis pinnata. The sequence goes on along the minus strand of OVBE01001416.1, from coordinate 16,187 downwards.
GAGGATTTAGTGAGAGAAGTTTTGGTACATTGCAATGGTTTACCTATGGAGGACACTTTGCAACATTTAAGACTGTTCAGAAGATCCTGCAAGCTGGTCTTTAGTGGCCGACCATGTTCAAGGACACACATAGTTTCATTACTAAGTGTGATCCTTGCCAAAGAGCAGATAATATTGGAAAGCGGAATGAGATGCCTCATAATCCAATTATGGAGGTGGAAGCGTTTGACGTTTGGGGCATAGATTTTATGGGACCGTTCAATCCCCCATCATTTGGGAACAACTATATTCTGGTAGTTGTCGACTATTTTTACAAATGGGTTGAAGCAATCGCATGTCCAACCAATGATGCAAAAGTGAATCTGGAGTTTTTAAAGAGTGTGATCTTCCCTAGATTTGAAATTCCAAGGGTAATCATAAGAGATATTGGATCTCATTTCATCAACAAGCTAGTTGAGAACCTGTTGAAAAAGCATGGAGTGAAGAACAAGGTGGCAACACCTTATCATCCTTAAACAAGTGGACAAGTTGAAGTCTCTAATAAGCAAATCAAGGTTATTTTGGCGAAAGTTGTGGGAACTTCAAGAAGAAATTGGTTAGCTAAGCTTGATGACACACTTTGGGCATATAGGACAGCTTTCAAGACGCCAATCGGACGAACATCATTCCAACTTATCTATGAGAAAGCATGTCACTTGCCGGTAGAAGTTGAGTACAAAGCACTTTGGGCAACTAAACTTCTGAAGTATGATATCAAAACCGCTAAAGAAAAGAGAGAGATGAATCTGCACGAACTTGAGGAAATCAGACTTGAAGCTTATGAAAGTTCTAAGGTTTACAAAGAAAGAACCAAGGCATTTCATGACAAGAATGGAATTTGGTTCTCCTTGGAGAACTGTCTCATGGTCTATAGAACCTTCTATAAGAGTCAAGCTTAGTGACTTAAAACAAGCCCACTTGAGAGAGAATCTCATGTTATCTTGTTTGTACATATCCTTTGTTTATTTTTTTTCATGTTCTTGAATAAAGCTTTTGTTTATTTGATTTTAGTTTCGATTTTGATTGATTCATCTGTAGGTTGGGCCATTTCAGTATTTTCTAGAAGCTTTCAGGAAATATAGGGCCAATTTCAGATGACATGGAAGTGATTCATGATCATACCGGCCCGCAATGACCGGTATACGATGCCTCGTATGACTGTACTGACACGTATGTACCGGCTATTTTAGGTGGTATGAATAACAAAGTGAAATATCGGACAGCTTGGCCCGATACAAGGTGGGCAACATGCTCGCAACAGGGAAGATGTACCGGCCTGACAAGGCGGTATATAAGACAAGTGGACGTACCACCGCATCTAGCCCGATGTACACTGCCCGGTATGCACGTAACATAATTCATGTACCAGCACGTCCTCCCGATACAGGCTAGAGGTAACCCATATCGGCAGCTTGTACCGGCCTATGCTCCCTGGTACGAGTCGTAATTTTAGAATTCTCTGGTTTGTTCGGTCCAAATAAATTTTCTTTTCTCGGTACACCCCGGTTTAGCTGCAATTTTGGAGAAAATTTAGGGACTCTATTTTCCATTTTCTCCCCCCCCCCTTTTTCATCGATCCTTCACTACTCTTAATTGCCAAAACCTTAAAACTTTTTTTTTTCTCTCAATTCTTAATCAAATCCATTGCTTCCTTTTTCTTTGAATTCGATTTCTCAAGCTCTTAAGAATAATCTTTGCTCTTTTCATCCCATTCAAGTTAAGGTATGACATTGAACTTCTAAATTTTCCCATGTACTATTCACAGTAAGAAAATTTTTGATTTTTTAAGTTTTAGGATTTAGTCTTTTTAGGCTTAGAAGTCTTATGGGTAATGCTTGCTTGGTGTTTTCCAATGTTAATTGATATCCAATTTGATTGATTTTTTAAATTTGGAATTTAGGGTTCTTGAGATTGGATTTTTGCCAAGTTTGGGGGAAATGTGTAATTGTGGTTTCTAGAGTTGCTTTGAGATGAATTAAAGTTTATGGTTGAAAACTACATCGCTTAATTTATTTGAACTCTTGAAATTCAATGTTGTCAATTGTTAAAGAATGGTGAAAGCTTGGAATAAATAGCAATTTGGTTGAGAATGTTTTCCTTGGATAATTTTGACTTTTGGAAGTATCAAATGCTTTTCTATTAGTAGCAAAACGATTTGAGTTTAATTGGTTGATCAAAACTTGAAAGAATGAAACTTCCTGTTTATTCTCTACTGTTTAGGTAAGATCATGTCGGAGAAAAGACTCTCTAAAGAAGAAAAAAGAAAGGGACTAGCTCCTGAACAAGAGAAGGAAAAGAAGGTTAACCCGGGAGTTGTAAAAAGTAGTAGTGGTGTGACAATTATAGAACCAGACGATGCACCAAAGTCCACAAAGAAAAAGAAGAAGAAAAAACTGGTTTAAGAAGATCCCTCACCGCGGGAAGAAGATTATGAGTATGTTGACGATCCGGTTGGTGAACCGGTACAACATGATTACTTTGGTCCTTATTATGACGAAAGTTCTCCACAACCAAAAGATATGTCAAGAGAACCAACCGAGAAGGAGCTCTATGATACATTCATGAGTATGGATTTTGTCTCCACGACCTTTCTCGATCTAGACTCATTGAAAGCATTGGGGGATATTGGATGATGTTTAACTAATCATGAAGGCTATAGGTTTGGAGAAAATTCTCAACATGCGTCACGAAGCATATCAAAGTCAAACTTGTTACTTCCTCGCTACACTTGGGATCATATACAAACGATGGTTTGAGCCTAAGACATTTATCGGAAAGTTCTAATTTTCTTGTCATAATTGCGGTTTTAGTTCTCCGTGAGCAGTGGCCGTAATCAAACTATCTTGCCTCGTTAAAATCTTAGTGATAGGAAAATCCGCTGGGACAAAACCTTCTCGACTAAGGACAAAAGAGTACAGAGGTGGTCACCTAACTATCCGATAACCGTTGCGCGTAATCTCTTAATTGTATTTCCGGAGGTTTGGAGACTTTTGGTCAAGTCATATTCCGTTGATCGAACTTGCGATGACTGGGTGAGGCATTAGTTTTTTCGTAATCGTTTTTGACCCCAACAGTTAGCCCCCAGTCTGCGAGAATATTTGGAATGTTCTCGAGAGGTTTTGAGTTTGGTAAGTGGATGGAACTAATGGCTTAAAAAGTCCATAGGTGAATGGTAAAAAGTTTTCTTACAAAATGGAGAAGTTACCCTTTTAGACTTCACTTATTCTTTCTTCAAGAAATTCTCAAAGGTAAACAAGAATTTTTATCCTTTCAACCTTTTTGTCATTCCATTTACCTCTTTATGAATTCGGAGACGGGAGTTGCGGCAAGTGATTGCCATCGATCTTCGATCCAGAAAACCTCTAGACACACGATGGGGGTGTCGTGCCGTCGGTTAGATTTCTAAGGTATTCGATCAATTTGAAAGAAGTCAAAGAATACATACGAGTGACATGCGGTGCGAAAGCTCCGCCTCCGAAGTCTTGGTGCCCGAAGAGACCTAATTTTTTCGACAACTCCGGAGGTCTGAGCGACTGCATGATGTCTTTCTTAAACACCATCCGGGAGTTTTGTAGGGTGCCAAACGACATGGAATTTTGTCTACTTATATATGGTAAGGCAGCTGACTCCCTGCCCTTGGGTTGGTTTAACTGCTATGAGGTTCATCTGTTGTGTCAATACGGCCTATCGATTGGCCAAATTTCGACTTGTGGTCTCCAGCATCTAAACGGGATAATTTTAGATACGGAGTATTTGACCGCGCTTATTCACACAAAGAGAATGCGCAAGACGCTTATGTACTACTTGGTGCCTTGGAATGGCATGGGGATTATCCAATCGTTCCAAAGAAAGTTTAAGAACTGGAAAGAGCGCTACTTCTTTTTCCAAATAAGTATTTCCTCTGTTGAGGAGGGATATATCCCCCTTTTAGGGAGATATGGGGTCGATATGGTATTGTGACCAGGTACTTGAACTTTCATTTTTTTGGATGATTTCTAACATTCGTCTTTTCCTTGTCATGTAGTTTCCGATCCCATCCCCCCAGAGGACCTGTGCGTCATCAAGGATCTACTTCGAGGTGGTCCGGTTCATTGGGGACATTTCTCATTGCAGCGAGTATGGACCGCAGTTGCCTATCATAATGCACGTGCTCATTCTGAAGCCGTTGTCGAAGATAAGGAGTTGGCAATGGGGAATTTTTTTCCGAACGAGCTGCCTTTTGCGAGAGAAACGAGTACGAAAGGAGCAAACTAGAGGTCTTATTCCGAATTCGTAAGAGCGTTCCAACAGATGGTGAGTCTTAGCTTCGTGAGCTGTTCACAAGTTTCGTAGCACAAAAAAACCTAAGACTAGTGACCTAGTTGAGTTGCAGCTTGCTAATAAACTCAAAAATAACCCTAATTCTCTAAGTAATTTGGTACGGAAAGTTCAATGTGCCCTGTCTCTTCCCTTCATCCTTCTTTATATAGTTTCCTTGCTTGTCCGTTTTCCTTTTTGGTCTCCGTTTCTTTAGCGGAAACTTTCCTTTTCCGAATTCCTTACATTTCTCTGTGGCTTGCGCAACAAGCTGTGACCGTCATTGTACTTAGGCTGAATCCTCGTCTAGAATCATAAGTGGGCCTTTTATCGCGTTTTAGGCCTCGTTGGGCCGTTATGCTATTTAGGCGATTTACAATTCGTATCGGAGAATTACTCTTTCCTACGTCGATACGATACGGACCTTGCGACAAGTTAACCATTACCGTTTTGTGTGATTAAAAGTATGAACACATACTTACGATCTTTCAAGAAGATGATACTTTTGGTCGCATAGTCGAGATAATCATCGTTGTCTTGAGTTAGTCATTTTATATGATTTGAAACTTAAACAAAAGGATTTCTTGAGACTTCCACAATCTGTAAGGAATGATCATTTGGTCGCAGTGTCTACACGAAGAGAATAAGTTTTATGATTTAAGTCACGAAATTCCAATGGAATCTCGGAATGATACGAAACAAGAGACGAGGGTTTCAAGACGAAAGCAGTTCATCAACCAGCAAGCTGAATTAACGAGACTCACCTCGCCAGTTGGTGAGCTAAATATGTGTCATTTAGCTCGCCAACTGGCGAGCTGAATTTGCAAGATTCAGCTCACTAGTTGGTGAGCTGAATGCGTATCATTTAGCTCGCCAACTGGTGAGCTGAATGCGTATCATTCAACTCGCCAACTGGTGAGCTGAATTCATAAGATTCAGCTCACTAAATGGCGAGCTAAATTCGTAAGATTCAGCTCGCCAAATGGTGAGCTAAATTCGTAAGATTCAGCTCGCCAGTTGCTAGTTGAATGCATATTATTCAGCTCGCCAGTTGGCGAGTTGAATGCATATCATTCAGCTCGCCAACTGGCAAGCTGAATTCCTAAGATTCAGCTCGCCAACTGGCAAGCTGAATTCCTAAGATTCAGCTTGCCAGTTGGCGAGCTGAATGTGTGTTTGGTGTTCGTGCTATCATATACAAATGACGGTCGGAGCCTAAGACATTTATCGGAAAGTCCTTATTTGCTTGTCATTGTTGCGGTTTTAGTTCTCCACGAGCATCGACCGAAAGCGAACCATCTTGCCTCGTTAGAACCTTAGTGATTGAAAACCCGGTTGGACAAAACCTTCTCGACTAAGGACAAAAGAGTACACAGGTGGTCGCCTAACTTTCCGATAACTATTGCGCGTAATCTCCAAAATGTATTTTCGGAGGTTTGGCGACTTTTGGTCAAGATATATTCCGTTGACCGGACTTGCAATGACTGGATGAGGCATTAGTTTCATCGTAACCATTTTTGACCAAGAGATCCTTACTCATTCTATCTTTTCGACAAAAGAAGGGGCAAGATACTTGAAGATGAGCTCAGTCTCGTACAAATACTTCTAGAATGTTGTTGAAAGGATGATGAACTTTTTGCTGATTTAGTAGGTTTGGAGTCTAGCGCTCTTCGAATCTTCCTATATAAACTTTTGGCCTTGAAAGATTGGGCGTGAAAATGCAAGGACAAGTAGCCCCAACTTAGTTTTGGAGGGTGGATAAATCCGATAATCAAGATTTCCAAGCTTAAGTTGGACATAAAAGTGTTCCACCTAGGATAATGGATCTCGTGTATTTAAAGAAACTTGGGTTCTTAAGTGGTCAAGTACAAGACAAATACGCCTACAAGTTCTATGTTGCTTTTGATTAGACCGGGATTCTCCTATTACCAAGCCTCAACCAAACTTTTTAAGCTGCCGGGAGACCATTCGTTTCAGGATTCCACAGCATGATCTCTATAACTCGGTCACAAGTGCTCCCATTCTACCTATCATGCTTTCCCGCAAACGACCTACTAGAGAGAAAACTCCTCACAAACCCCAACCACGTACATGAATTTCACCCTCTCTATGGTGCCATGCGGTACTATGATGATCCACCAACACTTCCTCTCCAACCTAGTCCACGTACAGATTTATATGTTGCACAACATACCATGCAGAAATGTAACCATTACCAAGACAGAATATTGCAGACAGTGGTAAGAGAGTTGCGAAAATTGAAGAAGCTTGTCAAGAAATGAGTCACTTGTGCTAGTTGTGGCTCTCATGCAAAATTTGGACCTCAACCCGAACCACATGATTCAAAAATGGTGGTAGCTGGAAAAGGATCGTAAGAGGCTACACAATCTGGATGAGACACCGATCGTACATCTCACTCAATGCCACCTTCACCACCACGTCACCACCGATTCAGAAGGTACATACGCCAACCAGGTCCTACAACGTCTGGCAATGAATCTCCAAAATTCTCGTCGGATGAAGATGGTCGTTCTGAAGACTACGATCAATATTAAGGTCCACCTACTCACCTTTGTAAATATTGGCATTTTAGTTTTCTCTTTTAACATTATTTTTGTTCATGTTATCTCCTAAACTTTCACTTTAATTATTATTACACAAGGGACTGTGTAATTTATGTTTTTGAAAGAGTTTAGGAAGTGTATAATCATGTTTATTTGTTTCCTTTTTTCAAATTTCACATCTAAGTCACAAAAAACCATAAAAATCTGAATTTTTTTCGAAAACCGTTTTCTAAAAAACAAAGTGTTAATTTAGTTGCATTAGTCAAACTATGATTGCATTTAGTTGTTTGCATTTTTCATGGGAGCTAGGATAATCTTTGCCTTGTAAATATGTTGCTTTATTAATCGATGTTGTTGTCCTGGTTATTAGTTTTCTAATGCATCTAGATCGAATCTGAACTAAAACTGAACCATACTTGGAATGTGAAATTGCATGATCTCTACTTTTCTGAAGCATGTTGTGATTTGAAGTTTGTCTCTATCTTTTAGAATCTGAATTTGATTTTGAATTATCAAGACTATTCGATGGATTTGAACTCATGGATAGAACATACATACTTGGATTATCTTTCACCGTTTTTCCACTCTTATTAATCCAACTAGATTCCCAATTATAAACCAACTTTCTTTCAAGCCACTTGTTTATTACTGAGTGTTAGGCCTTTTTGAAATGAGTTTGGTAGAAAGTGTTAGGTTTGAACTGACAAGGATAGAATCTCATGTAGTTTTGATTCACCATTTTTGAACTAGATAGGATAGGTTGGGAATTGACTTCAGATAACTTAAGGGGATTGGGAAAAAGAAGGAATGGTTTTTACAAAAGTAGAAAGGGACAAAGAATGTTTAGGATAGCTTAGGAGATGATAAATAAGAGAAAAAGAAAACAATATTATCTAGTAAATGATTTGGGAAGTAAAAAGGTTTTAGCATAGCGCAAAAGCGTAAGAAAGTGTTGTGAAAGTGGCAAAAACCCAATAAATGATTAAAGAATGAAAAAGAATGGAAGCCATAGATCTTTAAAGTCATAAATTTCCAATCCGCTAAAATTGAATAGAAAGATAATCCTCTCCTAAGTTAAGTAGTGATGAAAGAGTAAAGAAAAAAAGGAATGAGAACCAAGATGATTACTTTGGTTTTCAAGAGTAGAGATAGGATACATCATCATGTTCGAGATAGGAAAGCTTTTAGCTTTTGGGTTTATGGATAGATGAGATCATATGTTTGTATGCATCTAAGTGTTCTCACCTTTAGCATTCTACTAAAGCTCATTTCTTTTATGAGTGATCCTTGTTTTGAACGGAAAAGCCACAACATAAAAGGACCACTTTTATCTCTTAGCATGTCCTTTAACTAAATGAGTTCATTACTCAAAAGATGGTGATATCTTGGTGGTTCAAATCTATGTAGATGACATAGTTTTTGGTTTTACTAACTCATCACTCGTTTTTAGTTTTGTCCAGTGTATGAAATAGGAATTCGTGATGAGTATGTGTGGTGAACTAACATATTTTCTTGGCTTGCTAGTTCAACAGAAGGATGATGGGGTGTTTATCTCACAAAGTACATATGCCAAGAATTTGGTGACACGTTTTGGTTTGGACACTTGCAAAGCTGCCTGAACACAAATGAGTACTACCTGTAAGCTGTCAAAGGATGAAGATGGTGAAGCTATCGATCAGCAGTTATATCGTGGCATCATTGGAAGTCTGTTATATCTCACAGCAAGCAGACCTTATATCAGCCTTAGTGTGGGTGTGTGTGCCAGATACCAAGCTCAACCAAAGATGTCTCATCTCAAGGCACTAAAAAGGATTGTCAAATATGTCAAAGGAACTCCAAATTTAGGGTTGTACTACACCAAGGACAGCAATCCCAACCTTGCAGGATATTGTGATGCTGACTGGACATGGAGCTCAGCTGCTGTGTATGAAGCAGATGAGAAATGACTATGGATATACTACAGGCTCAATGCTAATCCGCTGTGACAATCAAAGTACGATTAATATTTCTAAAAATCATGTGCAGCACTCACGAACCAAGCACATTGATATAAGACACCATTTTATACGTGAACGGGTAGAAGACAAGGTTGTGATGCTAGAACATTGGAGCACAGAACTCCAACTCGCTGACATCTTTACCAAACCATTGGATTTCAATAAATTTGTGGATCTTCGCAAGTCTATTGGGGTATGTGAACTTTAAACAAGTATGCACCACTGAGGTATGACTGAGACTCACAATAAGATAAAGTTTCTAGCTAACTAACTTGATGAACAGAGAAAAAGAGCTACCTGTCATGCCGTCATGTGTGACCACTTGTACAGTTGAGAGTATCACAAGGAGGTCAAAGAGCTGAGGGTATAACACTTATGTTGCCACATTCATTTTAAAGAAAAAATGATGGCTCTCTAACAACAATAGTTCATCTTGAGCATCTGATAAGTCGTGTGATGATGCTCAAAATCATGAATACCCAAAGGAAATTCCAGCTACCTTGTGTGCTCTCAGAAGGTTGAAAACAAGTGTGTTACTGGATTAAGGCATGTCAGTGTGAAAGACTAGTCTTTGTTACGAACCCATCTTATATCCAATGTTGTGAATCCTAGTCAGCCTCATGTGCACCACCCATTGTCTGATGGTTTTGGTAGATGTTGTGCATAACTTTTTCCTGCTCTATGCTTTCTATTTCTCCTCATGTTCTTAATTGTGTGTTGTTCACAGGTAAAGTGTCCCAACTAATGAATAATATTTTTCATGGCGGTTAGTCAACATTGTTTGTTGTTTATGTCTGGGCCGTTGCTTTTATCTTTGTGGACACAGTCGCTGGCCAATTAGGCCCATATTGGCTTCCTTTCCTAAAGGCGGGAACATGACCCTTCGTTTCTAGGGTTGCCACTTGACACGAACAGTCACGACTCTCCATTGTCTACAAAACTGATTATTTGGTCATTTTGAACAGTCACTTGGCGTAATGAACATATTTCGCTCGGATATTTCTCACCTGGTTGCTCAATCCTCTACATTGTCAATCTTAGTTTCCTCATCTCGGTAGTCGTCTAATCCCCAGGACAGACTCCTGTACCAACTACTCATGTAGCAGTTTCTCCTCCGGTGTCTCCGGTTCCTAAGTTTCACACGCCGGCTGAGTCTGTGCCTGAAGCTCCTAAGATCCCATCATATGTGCCTTCTCCTGCGCACGCACCAAGTCAACCAGTTCCTGTCACTCGAACCAAGCGGCATAACACCACTTCTGGTCACTCATCCCGGCGTACTTGCACTCGTGGTGCCCTTTCCTCTGCTCAGCCAGTTGTGGATATGACTCGGTTCTTCTCTGCCCAAGCCCAGGACAAGTATGATATCTTCGCAACTATTATGCTCCTTGAGGAGCGCATGGTGGATTTAACGGTGCTTCCCCCGGTGATTGAACCTCTGTTACGTGATCTCGGCTGTATGAGTACTCTTACTGGTCTTCTTGGGTATGTCAAGAATCTGGTATTCGAGTTCTAGGCTCATCTTCGTGCTGTTAGGACAACCTCTCTGTCTGTTCCGGTTTGGGTGCGTGGTCACCAGTATGATTTGTCTCCCACAACGATTAATCAAGCCTTTGGTCTCCCAGATGTTGATGATAAGACCAGTGAAGCTGTTGTCCTGGCAGTGGCTGATGATGATCTTGCTGTTTTTTTCTCTGATGGTCGTATGCGTACTTGGCAGGATCTTCGTATCACACATTTTACTCCTGATAAATCTGCACTATACAAGATATGTTGTCACAATTGGTTGCCAACCAAGAATGCTACCTACACGTGTAGGACTCGTGCTCGGCTGCTCTATTGGCTTTATCAACGTCTTCCTATCAACTTTGGTCGACTTGCTTTCTCCCTGATTCTGCATCGTTGTTATGAACCTGCCAGCAAGTACTATTTGCCATTTCCTTCCTTGCTGTATCGGATCCTCCAGTGCCAGAGACCTGTGTCCCTCAACCATGGTTAAGGGCTGGTAACTGTTCTTATCTACAAGATGGATCCTCGTCTCGGAACCCCAGTGGCTTCGGGGGATCATCTACGAAAGGCAATGTTAGCTGCTATTACCTTGTTGCAGTAGGCACTCATAGGTAAGTTCCTGTTTACTTTGTTGTTTCTCCATCATATCTTTGTTGGATGGTTTTGATTTAGTTGTGCTACCAAGCAGGGGGAGAACAGGAGGAAGTGGAACAAGTACCACAAGCAGATGATGATGCAGCAATCTAAAGTCTGAACCGTTATGTTGTTTTTGTTATGTTTATGCAGTCTCGGTGAATGTTAAGTGTCAGACAAACATTTTTTTGGGATAAACCTTTGTGGTTGTAATATTTTGAACATGGATGTCTGGTTATTTTGCATTAATGACTGATTTATGACTATCTGGTTGTGTGGTTATGGACTTGGAGATTGTGTGTTTTTCTCGTGTGTTGTTGTTTTTGAACAGGATCACAAATGAGTTGTTTGATTATCAAACTGAATCAAAAGGGGTAAATTGAAAGGGACGTGAAGATATGAATCAAAAGAAAAAAGAGACGATGCCGTTTTAGAAGAAATGCTGAGAAATAAGGCGGGCTAACAAGAAAAGGAAAGCTGTGGTGCAGACAAGGAAAAGAAATTTTGCGAGTATGAAAAAAGGAACTTATGAAGTTTTGGAAAGTGTTGTTTAGGGTTAGAATGTTATTTAAAGGCTCAAAAGTGTAGAGAAAGATTAACACTTTTGAGCCGCAATCTTTTAGGGAAAAAGGTGAGAGTTGTGAGTTTTGTTCAAGAGATTCTTAGCTCTTGTGAGAAAGAATAGATTGGGGTTGGGGTTAGTTTTAAGCTAATAAGGTTATTGTGTGTAATAACTTATTAAACAAGTTAAATAAATAAAACTTGTGTGCTTAATAATCGTTTGAACTCAATCTAGTTATACTTGTGTGTTCTACCGGTCTTTTAATATTTCTTTTATAAAAATTTGTACACGTCTTCTCAGTTTGTTCTTTCATTAAAAATTCACATATAAAATTCGTTAATTACGAAAAAGGTAAAATATGGAATAACCAACACTCTCTATCACAATAAAGTAGTATATTAAGAAAAATGATACCAAAGTGATAGATTCATAAAGAAAGGTACAACAAAATAGAGAACCTAGCATTACATTTTCGTAGGGGCAACAAACAAAAATGAACATACAAATGGGACACATCTATAAATCAATATGTATGTACAAAATTTTGGCATAATTTTTTATTTGTCGTCATATCTTAGTGTCTAAATAGTTCTCTCTCAACTAAAAGCGTTAGGTTTCAAATCTTGGTTGATGCAATAAATACAGAGATGACTACCATTGGATCACTTGCTCATTTACGCTTAAATTTTACATTATTTTTTAATAAGTGTGAGTACATATGCACCCTTAATACTCAATATAGTTTTAGCCGTGCGTACATCCTATGAAGTTAAAAGTTATAAAATTATTAAAAATACTATTTTTTAGATTGCATTACAAAAAGATTACATTCTACATTATTTCAAATATACCGTCAAAATTTTTTTGTTCAAAAAAATACTACAAATTTAAAATTTCAAATAACTTTAAAATTTAAAATTTAAACTCAAACTATCAAAACCACATCATAATCTCTTCAAAACTAATTATTAAATTTTAATTAGTGAAATCAATTTAAATTCTAAACATTTTAAGTTTGTGATTTAAAAAAAAAAATTGTATTATAATTTGGAATAGTTAATAATAAATTGTAATTTTAGAACATAAAATTATTGTAAGGTATTTTATGGAATTAGTATAAAATTTACTGTAATTTTGCACCCTTAGCCAAAGATATTATAGTAGACAAAGTAAAAGATTGAGAGACCTAACACTAGTAATTTCAATTTCGTCAATATTCCCAAATTCTGAAAGTCACGAGAAGGCGAGAGAGTTTCAAGAGAAATGTCTAAGACGCTGGTGCAGCCGGTAGGGCAGAAGAGGTTAACGAACGTTGCAGTGGTTCGGCTTAAAAAGCAAGGCAACCGCTTCGAGATCGCCTGCTACAAGAACAAGGTCCTTTCATGGCGGTCTGGCGTGTAAGCTTTGTTTTGTTTCCCCCCCCCAATCTTTTACTTCTTATATTATAATCGCATCAATCAATCTTCGTTTTCATTGTTATCTATCGTTTTTGACTGTCTTGAGTTGATTTTGCCGAATTTGGCGATTCGATTCTGATGTGGATGCCGCTTTATGAATTTGGTATGAGAATGGTGTTAAGATGGATCATGTGTTTGGTTAATCTTAAGAGGAAAGAGTGTTAGCTCCTAGATTTCTATTCTAGGTTTATAGATTTCAAAGATTTTGTATAGTTTGTTCTTGGGATGATCTCTATACTGGCTTTTTGATGCAGGGAGAAGGACATAGATGAAGTGTTGCAGTCACATACTGTGTATTCAAATGTTTCAAAAGGGGTTCTTGCCAAATCAAAAGACTTGATAAAGATATTTGGATCAGATGATCATACCAAAATATGCTTGGAGGTCTCTTAATGGCTTTCATTACATTGTTTTTATCTGCAAGTTCTCAAAACCTATCTTATGCGTTGCATTTTCATTTTTCTTCAGATTTTGGAGAAAGGAGAGCTTCAAATTGCTGGAAAAGAAAGAGAATCGCAGTTCTCAAGCCAGTTTCGGGATATTGCAACGATTGTTATGCAGAAAACTATCAACCCTGAAACTCAGCGGCCATATACTATCAGCATGGTAGAGCGTTTAATGCATGAAGTTCATTTTGCTGTCGATCCTCATAGCAATTCCAAGAAGCAGGTGAGTAGTTAGATTAGAGGTTGATGTAGAAGCATATCAACTTGTGCCATTTGCATATGGAGGCTTCATTTTGATTATTAAACTATACAGGCCCTTGATGTCATCCGCGAGCTGCAAAAACACTTCCCTATAAAGCGTTCTCCAATGAGACTGCGACTCACTGTCCCTGTTCAAAACTTCCCCTCACTTCTGAAGAAGTTAAAAGAATGGGATGCTTGTGTTGTCTCCAAAGACGAATCTGGAATCCAAATGTCCACTGTAATGATCTATAGCTATTTTTTGTTTCTATATTGGGAATCCTCTGCAAATGGTGGTTATATATTATTGTGCAGGTCTGCGAAATGGAACCTGGCCTCTTCCGAGAGTGTGATTCGTTCGTGAGGAATATGCAAGGGAGACTAGAAATACTTGCTGTATCAGTTCATGCAGAAGGTGACACAAGCATGGATCAATATGATGAGCATGATGAGATGGCATTGCAGGCCTTGAAGCCATTATTACCTGCTGAAACAGAGACCGATCCCGTCACTGAACTTAGTAAGAAAATGCAGAAGCAAGAGATGGGTAGCAATAAGCAAGGAGGAGAAGGAAAAGAGACAAAATGCAGCACTTGCAACGCTTTTGTTGGCGAGGCTAAGGAATATAGAGAGCACTTTAAGAGTGATTGGCACAAGCACAATCTTAAGCGTAAGACTCGTAAACTCCCTCCGCTTACTGCTGAAGAATGCTCGGCTGAGATTGACATGGATGACTCTAAAGCAGATTTGAAGGACTACTCTTTCTGAATCTTGTAGTCATATGAATACAGACTTGATAACATCTTAGTATGCTTTGTGTTTTAGTGAATGTTCACTTTAAATACCGGAGACAATTTTATTTTCACCCTATATTCGTTAGAGATTTTACTTTCCCCTCCTAAGTTGAAGCAGTTTAAGTGGAGTAATGTAAGAATTTAAGCTTTCACAAGCTCAAAACTATGAAGAACATGTTTTAAGAACGAGAGAAAGCGTCAAACTAGAGAAAGAGAGTGAAAATGATAAAAGAATACTTCCCATTGATTTTTCATATCAAAAACTACATAGGTTATATAGAAAAAAAAATGAATAAAGTTTGAATTTGAACAAAAGAGGAAAGTAATAAAAGTCTCGGCCATATCGCATGTTGCCAAATCTAGCTATCGGGTCAGACGGCACATCAGTCAATGAACCACTCGCGCGTGCAGCTAGCGCTCATGTGACTTCAAACGGTTCAGTCTCGTCCAAACAATAACTCTTCTAGAATCTTGATTTTAGATATTTTGTCTTGTAGAACTTGATTTGGGTCTAATTGCTCATGTGAAACTCGATTTGGCCCGATTTAGTGAATTTTACGCATTGTCGCAAAAATTTAGCTCTAGTGTGCGCATGGTTCACTTAATCTTGTCTGATTGTATGCGCATCTTTGACTTGGCCAAGTCTTGAGTGATGTGCAGCTTCCGATAACATCTCCAACACGTTTCAACCTTGTTTTGCTTGGCCTACATGTTTGGCTCGTGATGTGATCGTAGACAAGCTTGAACCTAAACCAGAGCTTGAACTGGAAGGAAGGATCACGTGATCTAAAGCAAGGGAGCTGGCGCAACAAGCCCACGTGATGCTACATTCGGACCTAGAAGATCAAGCCTGCGAAACATATCAGTTGTTCAGGCTTGTCAACCCACAAGAACCAGATATCTAATCGGTTAGCTAAGTGGGTAATTCCTGCACTATTTTTTCCTTAGAAGAGATGATCACCTTTTTCCACCTTGGGTTTTTGGTCAATCACTAAGGTTTTAACGAGGTACGTTATCAACTTCCGCTAAAGCTTTCTGAAAGGATATTTGGCATAAGTATTCTAAATACTTGGCGAAAATAAGAAGCCTTCTAGAAGCTGAAACTTGTCTTGCAACTTGCTAATTCTGAAGTTATGTGTGTGTGGACTACTTCAGAATTTTGTATGGCGACCTGGCGATAGTCTCAAGTTCTTAGAAGCCCCTATTGTAGATGATAGTCAATTTTACAACCCCCTGGACGGAGCTGGAGATGAACTTGAGCCAACAATATCTGAAGAATGGTCAAGACCGAGACCATGGAGAGCTCATGTGTGGACTGATTTGAGAAGAACCATTCGTGCACCTCCTTGGATGATAACCCTACTGAGTTTAAGCTGCCATATAGACAAAGGGCGGATCCGCAAAACAGATGACCAATTCCTATCTCTAAACTTAGTTTTTTTAGCATAAATGATCTAACCTCTTATGTGATTGAACTAAGTTTGTGTGTTTCATTTCAGAATTTTGTGTGGGAACCAGGAATTAATTCTCAAGGACTGATCCGCAACATTCTCAAAACAGATGATCAAATTGTATCTCTTAACTTAATCTTAATGCGGTTGTTTGATTTGATCTACTTTATTGTTGACTTAATTCTGAGTTTTCTGTTTCAGA
>OVBE01001415.1:6773-37006 GCA_900406425.1 Iberis pinnata | reverse complement strand
CCAGTAATTCGCGCTATCGTGGAGTGCTATCAATACTACTTTTTCTTGTAGTGTTATTCTNCTACTTTTTCTTGTAGTGTTATTCTAGGAGCAACACTACCTAATAGACCAGCCTATAGGACTAATCCTGTTGAAACTAAAGAACTTCAGCGGCAAGTTGAGGAGTTGATGAGCAAAGGCCACATAAGAGAAAACATGGTCCTTGTACTGTACCAGTCTTACTTGTACCTACAAAGGATGGCACATGGAGAATGTGTGTTGATTGTAGAACCATCAACAACATCAATGTAAAGTATCAGCACCCTATTCCTAGATTAGATGATATGTTAGATGAGTTAAGTGGTTCCACTATCTTTGCTAAAATTGATCTTAAAAGTGGATATCATCAGATTAGGATGAAGGAAGGTGATGAATGGAAAACTTCTTTTAAAATGAAACATGGGCTATATGAATGGCTTGTTATGTCATTTGGTTTAACAAATGCACCTAGTACTTTTAAGAGATTAATGAATCAAGTGCTTAGAAACTTTATAGGAGTATTCTTTTTTGTTTACTTTGACGATATACTGATTTTTAGTAAGAATCTAGAAGAACACCTTATGCATATCAGTCATGTTCTAGATGTTCTTACGAAAGAATCTCTCTATGCTAATTTGAGTAAATGCACTTTTTGTACGGATAACCTTGTCTTCTTAGGTTTTGTAGTAAGCGCAGATGGTGTTGAATTCGATGATGAGAAGATAAAAGCCATTAAAGATTGGCAAAGTCCTAAAACAGTTGGAGAAGTGAGAAGTTTCCATGGACTTGCTGGTTTTTATAGGAGGTTTGTCAAAGACTTTAGTACTATAGCAGCACCACTTACTGAAGTGATTAAGAAAGAAGTGGGATTCAAATGGGAAGAAGCA
This sequence comes from Iberis pinnata, assembly GCA_900406425.1. NCBI lineage: Eukaryota > Viridiplantae > Streptophyta > Magnoliopsida > Brassicales > Brassicaceae > Iberis > Iberis pinnata. Next base: position 36,101 of record OVBE01001415.1, on the reverse strand, counting down.
CAAGAAAAAGCATTTCAGACCCTCAAAGAGAAGCTTACTAATTCTCCTTTACTTATGTTACCAGATTTCTTGAAAACTTTTGAAATAGAATGTGATGCATCTGGTATTGGAATTGGAGCTGTTTTGATGCAGGATAAGAAACCAATTGCTTATTTTAGTGAGAAACTCGGAGGATCAACAATCAACTACCCTACTTATGATAAAGAGCTTTATGTATTGGTGAGGGCATTACAAACTTGGCAGAATTATCTTTAGCCCAATGAGTTTGTCATTCACACACATCACGAGTCACTAAAACATCTCAAATGACAACAAAAGCTTAAGAAGAGACATGCTTGGTGGATAGAGTTTATAGAAACTTTTCCATATGTCATTAAGTACAAAAAAGGTAAAGACGATGTAGTAGATGATGCATTGTCCAGAAGGTACACTCTACTATCTTCTCTAAACTCTAAACTCAGAGGATTTGAACTGTTAAAGGAATTATACAAAACTGATCAAGATTTTAGTGAACCTTACAAGAGTTGTGAAAAGTTTGCTAGTGGAAACTACTATAGGCAAGATGATTACCTGTTTTATAATTATAAATTTTGTGTACCTAATGGTTCTGTGAGAGAATTACTAGTCAGGGAATCTCATGGAGGTGATCTTGCTAGACATTTTGGTGTGACAAATACTCTTAAAGCTTTACAAGATCATTTCTATTGGCCTCATATGTGCAAAGACGTTGAGAAAATCTGTGCTAGATGTGCTATTTGCAAATAGGCTAAGTCTAAGGTTCAACCGCATGGTTTGTATTCTCCTTTGCCTATTCTTTTACATCCTTGGACTGATATCTTTATGGACTTTGTGGTAGGATTGCCTAGAACTAAAACTGGTAGGGATTCCATTTATGTAGTTGTAGACATATTCTCTAAAATGGCTCATTTTATAGCTTGCCATAAGACTGATGATGCTGTTAACGTTGCTAATCTATTCTTTAGAGAAGTTGTGAGATTACATGGAATGCCTAGGGTGATAGTTTCTGATAGAGATACCAAATTTCTTAGTCATTTCTGGAAAAGTTTGTGGGCTAAGTTAGGAACCAAGCTGACATTTTCTACCACTTGTCATCCTCAAATTGACGGCCAAACTTATGTGGTTAATAGATCATTATCTACATTGCTTAGGACATTGGTAAGAAGTAAGGTAAATTCTTGGGAAGAATGTTTGACTAGGAGTTAAAGGTAGGAGTGTAACCATTCTGTCTTGAAATTCGAATGATAACTTGTTGGTGTAGCCATTATGTATAACTTTTCTATCGAATTGTCATCGCCTTCCCTGGAAATTTGAGAGAATAATGAGCTTAATCCATGGTCGATCAAGATCAAGAACAAGATCGAGAGTGTTTTAGAGTAAAAGAGAGAATAAACGATAAGATTATTTTCTTATTGATTATTGAATGCGGCGCATACATGCTTTAATAAAATCCTTAAACATACCTAGAATGGTAAGTTTTAAGGTTACAAAGTTAAAATGTAAAAGGTAAAAGTTATTCCGAGAAAGCGCTTGTACGGACTGCGGTTTTGGGACCACATGCGCATGAATCTGGACTAAAATGTGAACCTCGGCCAATCTTCTTCCAACGACTCTTTTCTTTATTATAGATCCTTCTTGACATCATTTGGCACGTGTAAACTTGGTTTGACTGATAGACCGCTTGGTTTGGCCGAGATTCCCATTATGTAAAGATTCTCGATAGTTCATGCGAATTGTTCTTCATGACTATGCACATATACGAGTATGGGCCTAGTTTCTCGCATGGTCTTCTGGGCCTCACTTAATACGATGATGTGCATGGCCTAATGTCTTGATCTTCTTGGATCTTCGCTTAGTGGCTTAGCGATCCATGAGAGCCAATCCATGCAAGTCCTTGGCCCGATATGTTCTGATACCCGCATGGTCGACTTGGCCTGGTCTTGCGATACTGCGCATAGTCCATGTTACTTGCGTTCCATGTTGCTTGCTTGTCTCACACACTATTGCTCATTTATGCGTAACTTCGGCCCTGGCTTAATAGTTTATGCATGGTTGCCGATATAGACCCGATAAAGCCCCGACTTGGCCTAGACTTAGCCCAGTCGGCTCTCCATCATTATCCTTGGTTTGTATTCACTCTTTTAGCTTCTCTTGACTTTTCTTCATAAGTTTTGGCCATTAATACCAAAACCTAACATTCCCAACAGTATGTGACTTGATCCCATGGGAAGAACATCACACATTACTTCATCTTCATATTTTCCAATAGAAAAGGCACATTAACTTGATGAGTAACATGTAGTTGTCCTCCCTCATTAAGCCATTGTAGTTTGTAATTTCTTGGGTGCTTAATGGTCTTCAGATTCAGCTTCTCAACCATAATGTCACTAGCTGCATTAGTACAACTTCCTCCATCGATGATGAGGCTGCATACTTTGTCTTTAACAAAACAGCATGTGTGAAACAAGTTATCCCTTTGCTCTGTTTCTTCTGTCTTGTTTTGAACACTCAAAGTTCTTCTTGCTACAAGCATTTCACCAACAGCTGGTGCTTCTTCTTCTTCTTCTTCTTCTTCAGGTTCAAATTCAGATTCATGTTTGGAAATGATGTCTCCATTGTCAAGCAACATGATCTTCTTCTTGCTTGTACATTCTTTGGCCATGTGACTCATTCCTTGACATTTAAAACATCTAAGACGACTGCTGCCATCGTTTGAAGAAGCAATACCTTTACCTTTGTAATCTGGTTTAGATTCATCTTTGAGTAGAGGCTAACTTGTAGTTTTTTTTGTAAGATGGTTTATTGTCTTTGTAGTCGTTAGGCTTAGTAGATCAAGAGGTAAAGCTTGGTTTACTAGTTCTTCTTTTATTCTGAATTTCTATCAGCTCAGCCTTGTGTACCATCTCTTCAATATCTAGATAGGATTGAAGCTCTAGTTTATCTTGTATATATTAGTTTAATCCTCCCAAGAATCTAGACATTGTAACTTCATCATCTTCATTCAAATCAGCTCTAATAAGAAGTGTCTCTAATATTTGATAATAATCTCTATCTGAGTTGCTGCCTTGAGTGAGCTTTCTTAGTGGTTTAGTAACTCTCTGTTGTAGTGATTTGGTACAAACCTTCTTCTCATACAGGTTTTGAGTTGCTGCCATGTAGCAATGGATGGATCACCACATCTTCTCTTAGTAATATTTAGCTGTTCCCACCATAATAAGGCATAATCACTAAATTCAGACACAACAATCTTCACTTTGTTGGGTTTATAAGTTCCTTGACAAAAAAAGTTGGATTCCATCTTCCTTTACCAATCTAAATAAGCTTCAGGATCACTCTTTCCTTGAAAGGATGGAAACTTGATTTTGATATGATCAAGTTGTTGTCTAACATGATCTCTATTGTTTCTACCACGTCTATGACCTCTCCTGTTCCGATCTGATCCATGGCTGCCATAATAATCATCAGAACCTAGATTATTACGTTCTGCTTCTCTAGCTTCTCTTGCTGTTCTAGCCTCTCTTGCTTCTCTATCAATTCTAGCAGCTTATGAAGGTGTAGGAGTATGTTCTGATTTAGAATCAGAATGCTTCCCAAATTCTTCTCTAAGTTGCTCATCAAGTCTTTGTTGAGATTCAGGCATCATCTGTTTCAACTGCTCCATAATCTCGGGAGAAATGGTTGTATTGGCCATGATTCCTATATCAAACACAACAAACTCAAAGTAAACAAGCACAATAACACCCAAAATCATATTCAAAAATAGAAAACATAACAAAAATCAAAACAGTTCCAGTTTCATGCAATAGAAGTTGAAGGGTCAAACTAGGGTTCTTCAAAAGTTTTAGACGAATTAAAAGGTTAAGAAACACTTAGGTTTGATTCAAAGATGGCTCTGATACCACATGATACGATCCTGATTCTATTCCCCTTGGATCTTTATCTTTAAATGAAGCTTCTGGTGCGGAATAACATGAAGAATACTTTCTGGAACTTAATGGTGATGGAATATGGACGAAATAGAGATGAGAATGATGATAAAACAAACAAGAGATGATGATCTTGTTTAAGAGTTGAATGGATTCTCAAAAGACTGCGCTTGTAAGAGAAATCCTGAATTCTAGTGGTTTGGCTGTCACCACTTAGAATTGTTATGAGTCAATAGTATAAGGGTTTTAGAATTAAAATTAACCGACTTTATTGATAAATTTCGAGCACATTATATAGAAGAAGAGAAAGGTACATGCACATTCTCTTGGAAATAATAGAACAGTTTTAAATGCTGGAAATTAAATGAAAGCATGCAAAAGGTTGGTTGTTGAGTCTAACTTTGAAATTTAAATGCTTTATAAGTAGAAAAGATATTTTCCCTCCTTTGATCAAGTAATAACTAAGTAACTTAGACGAAAGTGAATTATCAAGCCTCGTTAGAAACCTTTGCATAGAAAACCCATTGGGACGAAACCATGCAAAGGAAAAGAGTGCAAGGTAACCACTTAGTTACATAGTGTATTAACTTTATCTTCTTCTTCATTTGCATAGAAATAGATGTTGTAGATGTCACATGGTGTTGAGTCTCCTAGCTGCATCCTCTTGAGTGAACTTTTGGCTCCTTTAGCTAACTCCTTAGCCTTAGCTCTAATGATCACTCCATCTGTTACTTTGAAAGCTTCTTCTAAATCTTGCATCTCCTCTATTTCTTCATCCGTTGAGTCTCCTTGTGAGTAGCTGGTTGGAATCACATCACTAGACCAAAGTGTCCCATTAGTCCTCCTCCATGTGCTTCCCTAAAAAACAACTCCCTCAAAGAATAGTTAGGTATACATAGTTTCTTTTCATTGAATAAGAAACCATCATGTCTATAAATACTACCAGAAGCAAACTTCTCACACTTTTTAAACAAATCTTAGCAATCAGGATCATTAGCATATAAATCTTTGATTTGCTCAAATCCTGATAATCTAACATCAAGAGAAGAGAGTAGAGTATACCTCCTGGACAATGCATCGGCAACTACATTGTCTTTACCTTTATTATATTTGATGACATAGGGGAATGATTAAATGAACTCAACCCACCTATCATGTCTCTTGTTAAGCTTATGTTGGCCTTTTAAATGTTTAAGAGATTCATGATCAATGTGAATCACAAACTCTTTAGGCCACAAGTAATGCTGCCATGTTTGCAATGCTCTAACTAGTGCATACAGCTCCTTGTCATAAGTTGGATGTTGAGAGTAGATTCTCCAAGTTTCTCACTGAAAAAGGCTATAGGCTTTTTATCTTGCATCAACACAGCTCCAATTCCTATACCTGAGGGATCACACTCAATCTCAAAAGTTTATAGAAAATCAGGCAATATCAATAAGGGTGCATGAGTTAGTTTATCCTTTACAGTATGAAACGCATCCTCTTGTGCGGACCCCATTTGAATCCCACATCCTTCTTGATAACTTCGGTTAGAGGGGCTGCTATAGTGCTAAAATCCTTGACAAACCTCCTGTAGAATCCAGCTAATCCATGGAAGCTTCTTACATCACCTACAGATTTTGGGGTTGGCCAATCTTTGATAGCTTTCACTTTTTCCTCATCTACTTGCACTCCATTTTCTCCTACAATGAAACCCAAGAGCATTATCTGTTCAAAATGTGCATTTCTTAAAGTTAAGATAGATTTTTTCCTTTCTTAGAACTTCTAAAACATTCTTGCTATAAATCAGAATATCATCGAAGTAAACTACTACGAATATTCATATAAACGCCCTATGAACATGATTCATCAATCTCATAAAAGTGCTAGGAGCATTAGTAAGACAAAATGGCATAACCAACCATTCATATAACCCATGTTTTGTCTTGAATGCTCTTTTCCATTCATCCCCTTCTTTCATTCTGATTTGGTGGTATCCACTCTTGAGATCTATCTTTGAAAAGATAGTGGATCCGTGAAGCTCATCTAGCATGTCATCCAATCTAGGAATGGGGTGCCTATACTTAATAGTTATATTGTTGATAGCCATACAATCAACACACAATCTCCATGTGCCATCCTTTTTAGGTACCAACAAGACTGGTACAACATAAGGACTCATGCTTTCACGAATATGGCCCTCTCTTTGCTCTTGTTCTTCTTTCTTTTCTTGTAGGCTTAGAGACCTCCTTGTAACAAGTAACTTTCCAGCAGGTGCTTCTTCTTCAAACTCATCAGAAGAGGACTTAAGCTCATGAGTTTCATCTTCGATTCATACTCACCATTCTCCAGCAGCACCATAACCTTCTTGTTAGTACATTGATAAGCATAATGGCCTATGCCATGACACTTGTATCATTTGACATCTCTAGATCTAGTAGCATTAGATACTACCTTTCCTTTATCTTTAGCAAATGTCGGATTGAACTTGTCATCTGCCTTTGTAGTATTACTAGGCTGAACTGGTTTGTTGTAGATAAGTTTACTATCTCTTGAATAGCTTAGTTTAGAGTTTCCAGCCCCATAGCTTGATTTTGTAGAAGATCTCCTTTTAATTTGTTGTTCAATGAGTACAGCCTTGTGCATTGCTTCTTCAAGGTCTTCAAAACGTTGTAACTCCAATTGGTCTTGGATATCTCTGTTTAATTCACCAATAAACCTTGATATACCAGCTTCATGACCTTCCATAATATTAACTTTGATCAAAAGCTTCTCAAGCTCCTGAAAATACTCTTCAACTTTTCTAGAATCTTGGACCAGATTTCTTAACCTTTGATGAAGCTCCCTTTCATGATGACTAGGTACAAACCTTCTCCTCATTATGTTCTTCATATCATTCCAAGTAGAGATGGGAAATTCACCAGTTCTTCTTCTAACGGTCACAAGCTGATCCCACCAGCTCAAAGCATAATCATAAAACTCTGTGGCCGCAACTTTAACTCTCTCAACCTTGGTCAACTTGTGACAACTGAACACTAGTTCAATCTTGTTTTCCCATTCAAGATAGGCATCAGGATCAGAAGTTCCATAGAAAGATGGAATCCTTAGCTTAATGGCTTCAATACTATTTCTTGGATATCTAGCTCCTCTAGCTCTCCTTCTGCTCCTATGAGTATGGTTTGAAGCACTACTCCTTTCTTCATAGTAATCTTTAGTTGCAGAATCTCTAGGTTCTTCATGGAGTATATTGGCATTAGGATTCGTCACCTTAGGCCTTCTTTTCCTAGATTGGCCAGTTTCATTTCCAGTGGGTGAGTTGAACTCCTTTCTAAAAGCATCAAATTGATCATTGAGTGTTCGGTTCATGAGCTTCTTCATTTGAAAAGTTATAGCCTCAAACAATATCTTATCCCTTTTAGATCACTGCTCTCCATTATCCGACATTGTTCGTTCCAAAAGAAACACAAAGAAATGCTCCAAGTAAAGAGAACAAAAGAAACCACTCAACAGTTTGTAGAAAGTCAGATTATCCTTCAGTAGCAAAACAGAGTAAAAGTGAGTATCAAGCAATGATATTAAGCATGAAAATGACTATATGAACTTAAAATGCTCACAATTCAAAGGGTACGAATTTTAGATAGTTTCAAACATGCACATAATTTAAAGAAACTAGAATATGATTAGTCACAATCTGAAACAGGTTTAACACTTCTCTATGAATCTAAAACGTTTCCTATCACTTCTAAACTTTATTTCAAGGTTAAATAACAAGTTTATGCATGAAATCAATCATCCATATCCATATTCATCAAGTTATTCATTAAAAACAAAATTAAACACCGAAACAGATTCAAAAAATACAAAGAGACAAAAACAAATTGAATAAGAAGTTTAAGAGACACTTTCTCTTTTTGTGAGTACTCAAGCCTTCAAAGTGCTCTGATACCACATGATATTATTCGCCCTTGATGATTGATGCTTTGAATGTGGAATTTAGGATGTTTTGAACCGAAACAGTGGCTGGTGGATTGACGGCATGAAGGTAGATGATTATGGACGTGATAACAACAAAGGGATGAAGATCCTTTGTATTTTTGATAGAGGATTCAAGGATATCACACCCAAGAACCAGATAAACCTTGAGAATCACTCTACAAGGGGTATGCTTTGGAATCACTCCTTAGCAAAATCTGAACCACTCAGAAAATTAGAGAATCACTATTTTTTTCTAAAACTTCTTAATGATAAAAGTTTTGTGGTTCTTACATATAAAGACTAAGAATGACTCTTATACTTCTAAACCTCTTAAAGAAAAGATATTAAAAGCACAAGTTTGACATATTTGAATTTAAAAAGAAAAGGCTCCTCCTTAGCTGTCTTTGTCTTGTCTTCATGATCAAACAATTGAGCATTTACGTAGTTAACCAATAGCCTCATTAAAAACCAACCCATTGGACAAAACCAAGTCTGGGAAAAAGAGTACAATTGGGAAGACTAACCCAATTGTTTATCAGTGGTTTGGACGCTTAAGATAGTTGTGTGTATCACATCCAATCCAGAGTCATTGGAAGGGTTCCAAGAATGACTCAAAAGTAATGAGATAGCTTCAGCAAGCTTCTTGGTCCTAGCTCTTGTCATCGGTCGTTGTTGAATCTCCATAGCATCCTCTGGTTCAAGAAATGCATCTTTAGCTTCAAGCATTGTCTCCTTAGCTCCTTAAGTGTTGCTCCTTAGATTCACATCATGCTTCTTCTTCAAACTCATCAGAAGAGGACTTAACCTCATGAGTTTCATCTTCGGATTCATACGCACCATTCTCGAGCAGCACCATAACTTTTTTTTAGTACATTCATAAGCATAATGGCCTATGCCATGACACTTGTAGCATTTAACATCTCTAGATCTAGTAGCATTAGCTACTGCCTTTCCTTTATCTTTAGAAAACTCATATTGAACTTGTCAACTACCTTTGTAGTATTACGAGGCTGAACTGGTTTGTTATAGATAGGTTTACTATCTCTTGAATAGCTTGTCTTAGAGTTTCCAGCTCCATAGCTTGATTTTGTAGAAGATCTCCTTTTGATTTCCTGTTCAATGAGTATAGCCTTGTGCATTGCTTCTTCAAGATCTTCAAAACGTTGTAACTCCAATTGGTCTTGGATATCTCTGTTTAATCCACCAGTAAACCTTGATATACCAGCTTCACGACCTTCCAGAATATTAGCTTTGATCAAAAGCTTCTCAAGCTCCTGAAAATACTCTTCAACTTTTCTGGAACCTTGGACCAGATTTATTAGCCTTTGATGAAGCTCCCTTTCATGATGACTAGGTACAAATCTTCTCCTCATAATGTTCTTCATCTCATTCCATGTAGAGATTGGAAATTAACTAGTTCTTCTTCTAACGGTCACAAGCTGATCCTACCAGCTCAAAGCATAATAAAAAAACTCTGTGGCTGCAACTTTAACTCTCTTAACCTCGGTGAAGTTGTGACAATTGAACACTAGTTCAATCTTGGTTTCCCATTCAAGATAGGCATCAAGATAATAAGTTCCATAGAAAGATGGAATCTTTAGCTTAATGGCTTGAATATTGTTTCTTGGATATCTAGCTCCTCTAGCCCTCCTTCTGCTCATATGAGTATGGTTTGATGCACTACTCATTTCTTCATAGTAATCTTCAGTTGCAGAATCTTGGTTCTTCATGGAGTATATTGGCATTAGGATTCGTCATGTTAGACATTCTTTGCCTAGATTAGCCAGTTTCATTTCCAGAGGGTGAGTTGAACTCCTTTCTAAAAGCATCAAACTGATCATTGAGTGTTTGGTTCATGAGCTTCTTTATTTGGGAAGTTATAGCCTCAAACATCACTTTACCCCTTTTAGAACACTCCTCTACATTATTAGACACTGTTCCTTGCAAAAGAAACACAAAGAAATACTCCAAGTAAAGAGAACAAAAGAAACCACCCAAACAGTTTGCAGAAAATCAGATTATCCTTCAGTAGCAAAACTGAGTAAAAGTGAGTATCAAGCAATGATATTAAGCACAAAATGACTCTATATGAACTTAAAATACTCACAATCCAAAGGGTACAAATTTTAGATAGTTTTAAACATGCACAGAATTTAAAGAAACTAGAATATGATTAGTCCCAATCTAAAACAGGTTTAACACTTCTCTATGAATCTAAAACGTGTCCTATCACTTCTAAACTTGATTTCAAGGTTAATTAACAAGTTTATGCACACAACCAATCATCCATATCCATATTCATCAGGTGATTCATCAAAAACAAAATGAAACACCAAAACAGATTCAAAGAATACAAAGAGACAAAAACATTTTGAATAAGAAGTTTAAGAGAAACTTCCACATTTTGTGAGTACTCAAGCCTTCAAAGTGCTTTGCTACCACATGAAATTATCCTCCTTTGATGATTGATGATTTGAAGGTGGAGTTTAGGTTGTTCTGAACCGAAACAGTTGCTGCTGAATTGATGGAGTGAAGGTAGATGATTATGGACGTGATAACAAGAAAGGGACGGAGATCCTTTGTAGTTTGGATAGAAGATTCAAGGATATCACACCCAAGAACCAGATAAACCTTGATAATCACTCTACAGGGGGTCTGCTTTGGAATCACTCCTTAGTAGAATCTGAATCACTCAAAAAATTAGAGAATCACTCTTTTTGTCTAAAACTTGCTTACTGATAAACGTTGTGTGGTTCTTACATATAAAGACTAAGAAATGACTCTTAGACTTCTAAACCTCTTAAAGACAAGATAGTAAAAGCATAAGTTTGACATTTTTTGAATTTAAAAGAAAAGGCTCCTCCTTAGCTGTCTTTGTCTTGTCTTCATGATCAAACAATTGGGTAATTACGTAGTGAACCAATTGCCTCATTAAAAACAAAACTTGGAAAACCCATTGGGACAAAACCAATTATGGGAAAAAGAGTACACTTGGAAACACTAACCGAATTGTTGATCATTGGTTTGGATGTATAAGATAGTTGTGTGTATCACATCCAAACTAGAGTCATTTGAAGGGTTCCAATAATGACTCAAAAGTAATGAGATAGCTCCAGCAAGCTTCTTGGTCCTAGGTCTTGTCATCGGTCCTTGTTGAATCTCCATCGCATCCTCTGGTTCAAGCAATACATCTTCAGCTTCAAGCATTGTCTCCTTAGCTTTTGGAGTGTTTCTCTTTAGATTCACATCATCAAGAGACCCAAGCTTAGGTGATCGCAAGATATGTTTAACCAAGTCTTTGTATCCTCCATGGAGATTGAGTAGGAGGCCAAAGATCTTGTCTTGTTCCCTTATTTCACTTAAGACAGTGGGTTCAAGGGTGAAAGGTTGAATCATCTCTAGCTCAGCCCATAGGGCTCTAAACTTGCCAAAGTATGTGTTGAACTCTATATCGTCTTGTTTAAGCTAGCTAATAGCTTTCTTTACCTCATACACTCGGCTAAGGTTAGAGATGTTCCCAAAGACCTTTTGAAGGGTCTCCCATTGCTCTTTGGGAATCTCACAGTAAGAGTATACTTCAAGTAGAGATGGATCCAGAGAGGTTTGCATCACTCCAAGGACCATTTGGTCATCTTAGAACCATTTGTCCTCCTTGGTAGTATCTTCATATTTTTCCTCTTCTACGGTTGGCTCCTTGGTTCGCCTTCTTCTTCACCATCTTTGGCGTCATCTTTAGGGGTATCCTTCTTTTTCTTAGCGGTTGGTCCGGTCTTCACAATATGGTCCCATAGACCCTTTCCTCCGAGAAATATCTTGATGGGTCTTTACCACAAGAGGTAGTTGATTCCTTTAAGAACCATGGGAACATTATTTTGAATATTCATGAGTTTTGAACAAAATGACCAAAAGAAATTTGAAAAGTAAAGAGTTTTAGAGTGAAAAGACTAAGAGAATGAGAGTTTAAGCGGAAGTATGAACGGTAAAGGAGCTTTTCGCTCTGATACCATGAAAATTTGAGAGAATATCAAGCTCTATCCATTGCGGATTAAGCTCAATAACATGAGAGAGAGTGTAAGTTTTGAGAGAAAAGTTTAGAGGAAATATTTCTTCCTTAAAGTAGAAAAGCGGCACATACAATGATTAAATAGGGGATCGTAAACAAACCTAGGATCATTCTTAAAATGGTAAAGAAAAGTTTACATAAGGTAAAAAGTTAAGTAAAAGCAAAAAGCATCTCGAAACCGCGCGTACGGACCATGAGGAGACCTTTAGGACGCGTGTCATGTATGAATCTAGCCTCAAAAGTGGATTCTCAGCCAAAATGAGCATAACGGCTATTTTCAGACTTCTAGAAGGTTCCTTATCCAAAATAGCTTGAGCAAGTCCGGTTTGGTGGATAAACCGTTAGTTTTGCCCGAGGATCCCTTTTTGCTAAGTTCCTCGATGGTTCTCAGGACAATGCGCATTATCGACTCGATAATACAATCCGCAATTTGATTCTACGCATCATCCTGCTTCAGTCCGATCCTTCATCCGATAGGTCGATCTTCCGCATGGTCTGTCTGGGTAATGTGCATTGTCCACTTGGCCATATTTCTAGACACGCGCATGGCCCGATAGCTTGTATTCCAAGTTTCTTCTTTTTCGCATACGTTAACTCGCCAGAACGCATGTTTTCCTTCCTGGCTCGATATCTCGTGCATGGTTGGCCTGTTTTCACGCATGGTCGTCGAGTCTTCATCCGACTTGGCCTAGTTTCAGGCTAAGTCATATTTTCTTCATTTCTTTTGGCCTTTCTCAATATTTCTTCATCCTCATTCTTTTATGAACCTTTTCTTTACCATTTCATAAGTCTTGGTCGATGATGTCCAAAACTCAACAGATGGATGCTCGTAAATCGCATAGGCATTTGTTGAAGGTCAATGGTCCTAATGAGCATGGTAGTGCGAATGATCCAATATCTTCTCACTTCTCTGTTATGATGGTATTGCATTCATCATTTGGTATCAACCCACCATGAATTTCACCATCCTTCATGGACTTTTAAGAGATTGCGGGGTACTTTTCTGTTATCTCCTTCTTGAACCTTCATAGGTATGGTAACCTCAAAATGTAAGGTGGAGGAACAAAAGGTGTATCCTTCTTCTGTGAAACATATGGTTGTTCAGCTGAAATTGGCTTGACTCTGGGAGCTGAGGAGGGCTGTGACCACCTCAGAGAATCCGTTTTTGCATAATCTTCATTATCAGCTCCATTTAGACTTAAACTCCCCCAAACTTGAACCTCATTGTCCTCAATGACGTGGGTAGGACAATTTGAAGCAAGTATAACTTGTACACTCCCCAAAAATATGGCATTGACTTGTGTATAGTCCTTTGGGTTCTAAATTGCTTTGCCTAAAAGTTGGTTATTTGTCTTTGGAGTGGAAGCAAAAGTAGAAGCAGTGAGGCTCTCCAAATAGTTCACCCTTAAGGTTATATCTTCAATTTTTGCATAAATGGTAGTGAATGAGGAGTCCATCTCATGGTTGAGTTCAACAAACTTCTTTGATGTTTGCATTGCACCATTTTCTTTACCTTGGAGAAGTTGTTGTAGCAATGCTTCGACATTGGATTGTTGAGCTTGTGGTTGTTGAAAAACAAAAACCAGGAGGTGCTTGTTGCTGCTGAAAACCTCTTTGATCTTGCAACTTACGAACAAAGCTTTTTTTGTAAGTACCTTGGTTTTGAATGTAGCTAATCTCACCATGATGTGCATTCACTCCATCTTGAATTTGAAATTGCTCTTCTTCACTAAAAAGTGCACTTGTTGCTGTTGTGTAAGTAGGAGCTAATCCAACTTATCATTTAAAGCCTTGATTTCTTTCGTAGTTTTTTCTTCAGAATCAAACTACCCCGAGGAGTGCGATCATAGTCTTTATTGTAGTTTCCATTGAATTTTGCTAAGTTCTCCACTAGCTCCCAATTTTGAGTTTTGAGATGTTATCTCATGAGATTAGAAGAAAAATGAGAGACTTAAGAAAGATTGAGAGTGTTCGAGTGTAAGAGACTAAAAGATTTTAAGAGTGGGAGCATAGTGAAGAGGAATTATTTCTCCTAACTTATTCAAACAAATCGGCTCTTACAAGGTTTATATAGGGAATCCTTAAACATCCTTGGATCACCCTAGAGAATTAATAAATAAGTTACCTAGGTAAAACAAATCGAAAATGGTAAAAGTAAAAGCATAAAGCACATTAGCGCGTGTACGGTCCGTACGTTGCGACCACTAGCCGTTACTGCGTGTTTTTGAACCAATGGTAGGATCCTCGGCCAATCTTTATCTAATGGTCAGGATATGAGGTCTACTTCTATGTTCCAAATGGCTCGAGTGGATCCCGTTTGGTGGTCGGATCCTTAGTTTTGGCCGAGAATCCCTATCCGTCATATTCTCATTATCTCCAGTTTTTAAATCAAAATTCAAAAAGATGAATCACCTCCCAGAAGATGTAGACGACGATCCAACAACTCTCTCACGGTTTCCAACCACAAAAGGTGTAAAACTATGCTGAAACATATGAAGATTCAGCTACAATGTTTGGATGATTTTCGTGAAACCGAAGTTCGAGCAATTGAGGTACACGCGAAGATCTCCATGTTAGAGAAGATAAAGAAACACTACGAATTTCAATCTGGAAGAGGAGCTAAAGAGATTGAAAAAAGAAAAAGAATACACCGATAACGAACTCAGCCACACTCATCGCTACAAAACAGACTCAAAAGCATCCGGTGTTAGATTTTTAATTTAAACGCATTTAGTTTTTTTTTTAAACGGTTATATTTAGTATTTCGTTCTTTTTCCGTTTTTTTTGCTGGTGTGATTTATTTTTTATGTTTATGATTTTTAGTTGTTTTTAAGTAATTGATGTTTAGTTGATTTTTTGTTATAAGTAACTTTGTACATATATTTTTTTGTTAATAGTATTAAACAAAAAAACATACACAAAAAATTACAAAAAGAAGTTTATAATCTCCTCAAACATAAAAATTTTGTCTCCATCTTTCATCATTAGCTGTAAATAAAAAAATAGTATATATATCAAAGATGATTTTTTAATGTATAGTTAAACTTAATATTATATTGATTCAAGGAAGAGTACAACCGAATGAGGAGTTAAATTTGGTGATAGATGCTGGCCATGATAAATAAATCGAACAGAGCCATATTTATGTTTTTATGTTTTCAATACCCATGCATCAATTTCTAGATTCTTGTATAAACATTGATATTAAATTTATATTCGGCTCCCTGGTTTATGTTTGTAGTCAACATTTTAAAAATAAAATTAAAATGTATATTATAGGTTAAAATGTTTAAATATATATTTTTCAAATAGAATAAAATAAACATGTTGGTCCACAAGCTTTAGAATCACCCTATTAACCGGATCGGTTTCAGGAGGTGGAGATCTCCTAGAAACACACAATTTTGCAGTAGTAATCGATGAACTAATTAAGAGAGAATAATTTTGCTTGATATGTTTGAGAGAGAGAGAGAGAAACCTTTAGTATGAAAATGCATCGTTCACAAACGATACTTTATAGAAAAAGAAGAAACGCGTCATTTATGGAAAAACCATAACTTTATCTTTATATTCCAAATTTCGAGAGCTATTAAAGTAAGCTATAGTAATACCTAGTAGACTACATATTAGGTTACCATAATGATACCTTTGCATACATTGCATATTTGACAGATCTGAACATGTATTTAATGCGATATTTGTATAATAGCTTAAAATATTTCTAAAAATTATTTAACAATCAATCTTCTATCTAAATCAATAAATACCGAATATCAACANATAAATAAATACCGAATATCAACAATGGGGTCAAGAAGAAAATCATATATATATATATATATATATATATATATATATATTATCATATTTACCAGATCATCTTCGGGTCATACTAATATCGTTCTTACCTTTCTAAGATGCTTTAAAGACAAGCGTTCTATCTAAACATTGGAAGAATATATATTATGAAACGACCAATATCTCTTTCAAAGAATCCCACGTCGTGAAATTTTCGGTCGCCGAAGATGAAGAAACCAGAATAGTCTCTAGGGCTTCGTTTATTTACTATACAATTGAGTGGGTGCCAAAATTCTCTGTTGAATGCATCAGAACTTTTGAGATTTGTCTCTCTAATCTGGTTGGTTTTGAATCAGAGATCAAGCTGTTGATCAACTTCGCGGTCTCTAGAAAAATAAAGTATCCGATTCTTAAGTTCACTACAAGAAAATACAACATTAACAGCACCACATAAACGTTGTCATAGATGTAACATAGCACCCTTCTAAACACTATGTTTGCCGGAGCTATCGTAGGGTTGGGATCCTACAATAGCAGTTTTACAAACACTATCCAATTTTCATATATTATAGCGTAAAAGTTGTCGCTGTAGTATCGTGTTCTACAACAATAAGTTAGTGCTATTCAATATTGTGTTTTAACGTATTTGCATTCTCAATTATGGCGATTATATTAGTGTTATGCGATATATTTTTATATCAGTTCATCATTGTTATGTTACTTTGAGGTCACATACGAGATTTCATATACAATTGCGTTCCTATTATGCTATTTTATATTCTTTTATATCGTCTCCGTTTTACCATATCATATTTTATGATAGCACTAGTTGTATCATATATGATAGCGGCTCTTGGGTGCTATATTGTATTTTAATATGGCATTATGGTAGTGCTGTGTAAGATATAATTATAGCTTTTTTGTATATATAGCGAATTTTGTTGTGTTATTAAATCCTATATTGTTGCATTTTTTGTTGTTATTTCATATTCAACTATAGCGGTCTATTTGGTAAATTATAGCATTTTTGTTTTGATTTTATAATTCAAATTAATTTTGCAGGAAATAAATTTACACACTTAAATATATATATATATATATATATATATATCTTCATGTTTAACAAAATGTCTACACATCAAGTCTCATATTCAAAATACCTAAGCTCTAATAGAAAAGTTCAAAAGCATACAAAATGATAAGTTGAAGTAGGATAAACGCTATATGCTTACAATGGTACAACTTTGTCCTCAGGCCACGCAATAGTTGTACCCAGCCCATCTTCCATGTACTCTATTTCACTAGAAGTCATCCAAACTACTGTATCCTTAACCTCTACTACGTCTACCCAAACTCAAACAGCATTAGGTCCCAAAGGAACAAAGTGAACAACATGGTCTGGACTGTTTGAAGACCAACGACCCTCGGCAACAACCTTCTTCTTACCACTAATATCCATCAGTTTTGCCTTATGATTTTCTTTGATAGCTTAGCTTGTGTTGTTACACTGCCATATTGAAAACACAAGCAATGAGAAACTACGCATCCACTAAATAAGCAAAAACATTAACACATTTCTACTTGCCTGAGATCTCCATTTTGGAATAGGAATAACAAATGGAGTGGTTGGAGATTTTTCAAGAGGCTGCATAACTAGGGTTACCTGAGACAAACTTGGAGATGGGGTGGTATGTTCATACACAACTCTATTTTCAGGCCATGAGACAAATGACTTCATAGAGCCATCAAGGTTTCTCACATCTGTTGTGGGACACCATAGAAATTGCTGAGGTTCTAGTACAACATCCACATATACCTTAATTGCGTTTGGTCCAAGAGGAAGTCCATTCACAATGTTATTTGGATCTCTAGTCTGCCAACAACCTTCGGCAACAACCTTGTTGTCATCTCCAGCCCAATCAATGAGTTTGCACTTGTTCTTAGCACCTAATCCTAGGCTCTACAATACATTAATAATACATCACAAGAATAAGTTATACTCATCAATCACCACAAATACAGTAACAATAACTTATCCTCACATAATGATACAACTAAATAACTTTGGTGCATTGTCTTCTATAACAGCACAACTACTGGTTGGCCATGAAGTTATCTGACCAACAGCTTGGTCAATGGTGAGCATGTTAGGTGAAGGTCTCCAAAGAAATGATTCTGGTTTTTTGGCCTTTTCAACCAAAACTTTGAGAGTGTTGGGTCCTAATAGGATGTTATTGACGAAGTCTTCAGGATCAGTTGAAATAATATGTCCCTGAGCTACGATAGCGTCTTCTTCTACACAAGGATACCAATCAATCAAGAAACATCTTGGTTGTGCTTCTTCGTTCACACTCTATAAAATATTACTGATATGAAGTCAGTGATATCATATTAGAATTATTTATGTATACCAGTTACGTACTTTATGTGTTGAGGTTTCACCTATTTCAGGTTTTTGTCTCTGTAACATGAATAACATAACCCATTATATCAGTGTTAACATAATTTAATGAATTCACCAAACGTTTAACCTGGTGGTTCTTCATCCTCTCAATTGTGCTTTCTAATTCGTATACCTTCTTCTGCAAACCAAGTTGACTCTCTTGCATGTCCTCCATGCACTTGTTCATAACTTGAAAAAAAGCTAGCTTCGTCATACTCATCCCGCTACCTATTGTCCTTAACCGACCTAGTTTGTCAGGTCCTAAAACCTGAGAAAGAAGATCTTCTCTTGGATTTGTTGACGAATCATTATCTAGTGTATCCACCTCAGATGCCTTTTTCTGAGACAACATAAATCCACAACTTAAAGTCATACATAATAACCTTAAAACAATGTTCATAAACAGTATCAATAACTTACAATCTTTTCAACTGCATTTGTATTCACCGGTGTACCATCCTTTTCTGTCTGTGACTTAACCCATACTTTAAGCCTCGAAACCTTTGATGGTTTTGGGGAAGACTTTTTCTGTGCAAAATGTTTAGCCAAATCATGAAAATAATTTAACATAATATCAAACTGTTAAACGTAGTAAACTTACCATATCTTCAGCAAGTCTGACCATTCCTTTACGGCTACATGTGTGAGGTATCTGGTCCCCTTTTTTTTCCTTGTATTGATCACTCACAACCTAAAAGAACATGAATCTTAGTAATCAAGAAAACCTGAATAAGATTAAAGTGAATACCTTAAAGTCGTGGCTTATTTTGAGTTTGACAAATTTACGCCATTCAGCCGGATTTATATTTTTTGGTCTTAAGTTCATCCTCTCTTGGTTGGTCTCCATAAGCATCCCATCTGCCTAATCACTGCATTCCTCTGATACTCGTCAGCAAGCTTAAACCGCGCCTGAATTTACTTACCAAGAAGGAAGAGCATTAATATACAACTTCGTCAATGTTATCATGATATGGAAGTGTAGAAAGGTCACCTGAACAGATTTCCATAGAACTTTTTTGACTTCCTCGGTGAGTTTCCTCCAATCAGACATTGTGACAGGAACGTGTTCCCGAACCAAGGAACGTAGATAGGATGACAACTTAACTGATCTAGGACCACAAGGTTGTCACATGTTAGTGAAGTCAACCTTTATCCTAGCATTGGGATCCTTTGCAATGTCTTTCATCTTTGTCAGTCCATGTTGTCTCTTACGCGTTGATTTAGCTAGGCCATCTGCTTCTTCTGTGCATCTGACTTCATCATCAATTTCATTTCCCTGTGCATTTTCATCCAAATCATTTCTCTATGTATTTTCACCCTCATCATTATCCATCTCATCTTCTGCAATTTCATCCTCCAACTCTTGTCCTGGAGTTTCTTCAAACTGTTGTTGTTCTACAATTTCATCATCACCCTCATCATTTCTCGGTGTATTTTCGACCTCATCAAGTTGTTGTGTTTCTTTAACAAACAAAGGATCCACAGTGTCAGTTACATCAATGACTTCCTCTACTCTCTGCTTCTTTGTCTCTATTCCTTTTTTGTCCCATCTCAACTCACACACCTGCAAATTTAAAAAGAAAACTAGTTAGATAATTCACAAACACATAAACAAGCCGATCACATTAACAACACACAGAAAAATGATGACATAGTAAGCTATATTTCATTCATTTCAGGCATAGTTCCTCATTACACCAATCTATTCTTAAAAACTACTTCATTCATTTCACACATAAATTTCGTCACAATTAGTTCGAGCATTTTTCCCATCATCATCTAAATCTTCGACACCCATGTCAACTTCTGATGGAAGTGGCCCAACAATGTCTACATCTGCATCTTCAACACTATTCCCACTTTACCTTCTTGAAGGACAACTCATAACAATATGCCAATTAGATGAATCATCTTCTCTTGAATAATATACTTGCTTGGCATGAGAGGCTAATATGTATGGATCCTTCGCAAAGGATGTCTGATTCTGGTTCAGGTTACCCAGTGCGAAACCATCGACTACCTTAACACCATTACCAGTAACTGCCCACTGACACTGGAACAGAGGAACGTAAAAGATGTTGTAGTCCAACATAATAATCTCTGTGATTCTGTCGTAGCATGATACCAAATCAACCACATGTGAAGTATCTCTTGCAATAGATCTGCACATTGATGTTGCCTCATATCAAACCCCACTATTCTAACTTTTCCTTTGAACTGAGGTAGTTTGAAACCGGTGCCCATTCACTACATAACTAGTGTAAGTCCTGGCAGTACTACGAGGACCATATGCCAACCACCTAAGTGTTATTCGTGTTCTTCTGAATCAATAGGTATCTAATACACAAAAAAAAACAATGTCAGTCTACAAGGCAATTAGAACTTATATAATTAAAATAAGTTAGAACTTGCATTTTCTTTTACCCAATATTCAAATTGCTGAGTATGTATACTCCATAACGATGTCGCATCACGTCTACATCTTGAATTAGTGTCTTGGAGAGATTGTAGGTGCATGCTTGGAGAGGGAAACCAATTCAATCAGAAGACTTATATTTGTAAGGGAATAGAAAAATAAGAACAAAATTGAAAAAAACTTACTCAACATAAGGTTCCACTACATCCATATTTTGAATGACTGCAAGATGAGCTATTCTCTTTTCTGTTTCAGAAAGCTGTATACAAGTTGGTGCTGATATCGGACGACCTTCTAGTATAGAACCCTCTTCATACTCTGCATTCTTATCCTTTTTATCCTCTACACTTGTTGTCTTCATAAGGAATTCATTGCAGAACCACATACACTCTTCTGCAAGATATGACTCAGCAATACAACCCTCTGGTCTTGCAGGGTTTCTAACAAATTCTTTTAGGACCTTCATGTACCTTGACACATTAAACAGTGAGGATTTCGATCAATAAGTTAATTTTAAAATGAGTTAAAGATAATTAATACTTGCAGTACCTTTCAAATGGGTACATCCATTTGAAATGCACCGGCCCTCCTAGTCGAGCTTCCCTTCCTAAATGTAAACATAAGTGCACCATGATATCGAAGAAGCTTGGAGGCCATAATATTTCAAACATGCAGAGAGTCTCCACTATCTCAGTTTCCGAAGCTGAAACATTTTTCCCTATCAATTACTCTTTGACACATATTGTTGAAGAAGGAGCATAATCGTATAATTGCAATTCTCGGTCCCTTGGGTAATAATCAGCTAACTGCCACAGGAAGCAATTGTTGCATTAGGACGTGATAATCGTGTGATTTCAGACCAGACACCTTACAGTCCCCAAGTGAGACGCATCTTGATATATTAGAAGAGTAACCATCTAGACTTTTGAAGTCATATAGGCGCTTACAAAACACTTTCTTATCCAACTTTGATAGAGACCATGGAGCTGGAGGAAGATATGTTCTTTTCCCTTTGACTGTAGGGTGTAAATCCTTCCTAATACCAAGAGCTTCCATATATTTTCTTGCGTTGAGGCCATCTTTTGATTTACCACAATGCAACAATGTCGATATAATGCTTGCAGCTACATTCTTCTCCACGTGCATTACATCCAAATTATGCCTTACAAACAACTCCTGCAAAATTAGGATCATTTAGTATAAATTTTAAATAAATACATCAGTATGAAACTCTTCTACCAAACATACCTCCCAGTAAGGTAGATTGAAAAAAATGAACCTCTTCTTCCATCTTGACAACTCGTCTGTGTCTACTTCTTTTTCGTCTTCGTCTTCCTCTTTATATGGTTCAACACAATGAGTTATCTTCCTCTTTATTCCAACTTGTATAGCATTTTCAAAATCATTTTTGTAATTTTTGAGGAATTTGGAAATATTATGACCAAATAAAATCCTACCGTTTCTCCCATTTTCTGTACGTCCATCGAACCATGACCTTTTTCCTCTATATATATGAGTTGGTGACAGACACTTTCTATGGGACATATACACGTGCTTCCTGCAGTTACTCAACCACAAACAATCAGTGTTTTCCCACATACAGGACACCCCATTTTTCCCTTTACTTTGCAGCCGGCTAGATTACCATAAGTAGGTAAATCATTTATAGTCCATAGAAGAACAACTTTCATAGTGAATGTGGTTTTACTAAGCGCATCATAGGTTAACTCTCCCTCGTTCCATAAATAGTTTAAATCCATGACCAATGGTTCTAGATAGACATCAATATTATTACCAGGTTGATGGGGACCAGGGATCAACAAGGTAAGCATGATGTTTTCCTTCTTCATGCATAAGTCTGCAGACATATTGTAGTTCACCAGCAGCACGGGCCAACAGCTATACTTGCTGTTCTTCATGTCGAATGGATTGAATCCATATGTGGAAAGACCAAGCCTAATGTTCCTCTGTTCAGCAGCAAAGGAAGGATATTTGTCATTAATTTGCTCTCATGTCACTGAACCTACAGGGTGACGTATCTTCCATCAGTGCTCTTGTTAATAAAATGCCACCTTAACTCCTTTGCCACTTCTGTAGACCAAAACATTCTCTTGAGTCTTGGAATTATCGGAAAGTACCTTAACACTTTATGTGGAACACCTTTCTTCTCTTCACCAGTGTGAGTATTAACCTTCCATCGGGAAGCCTTACATTTTGGACAATTGTCGAGCTTCGCAAAGTTCTTTCTGAATAGGCAGCAGTCATTAACACAAGCATGAATCCTTTCATAACCCATATCAAAAGTCTTCAGAAATTTCCTAGATTCATATAATGATGAGTGCAACACATTATCATCCGGTAACATGCTTGTCAAAGTCTGAATCAGCTCATTGAAGCTTTTGTCTGACCATCCATTTTGTGTCGTAATTCTGAACAACGAAACAATAGCTGAGAGCTTGCTATGGTTGACACATCTACGATATAGTGGGGTTTCAGCATCTGATAGCTTCTTAAGGAACTCATCTTCTTGATATACCTACACAGCCTCAGATTGAACACCCTAAGATGAGAAGGAGAAGAGAGTGAAGGACATGCAAAGAACCTTAATGGTGGCCGTCGTTGTTGCAAAATCGGAAAAGGGTAAAGTTTTATTTTTTGTTTTGAGTTTAAGTGTAATACAAAATATTACTGTTGCACCTTAATAATTTTCATTTCCCGCCTTATAGATTTACATTTATGGCGTTTTAAAAATGCTATGATAAGTAATCAACCCTTAGTCCCTAAATCAAAGCCCCAAACCCTTATACACTAAACACAAACCCCAAACCCTTAAACCCTTTGAGACTAAATAAAGACCATAAATAAAAAACCACGGAAAAAAAAAACACTAAGAAACAAATCCCTAAACTCTATACTCTAATCCAATAAATTGTTAAGGTAAATGTTTTAAGTTTTTTATCTTGTCATGTTGTAATTAGTTTTTGAAGGTAGTAAATACAAAACAAAATTGAATACATAAAATCACTAAATCAAAACCCCAAACCCTTAGACACTAAATAAAAACCGCAAACTCCAAACCCTTAGACAATAAATTAAAAACCCAAACTCCAAACCCCAAACCTTTAGACACTAAATCAAAACCCCAAACGACAAACCCCAAACCCTTCAACACTAACTCAAATCCTCATACCACAAACCCCAAACCCTTACACACTAAATCAAAACCCCAAACCCTAAACCCTTAGACACTAATTCAAAACCTCAAACCCTTGGACACTAAATTAAAACCCCAAAGCCTTATACACTAAATAAAAACCACAAACCCCAAGCCCTTAGACACTAAATCAAAACCCCAAACCCCAAACCCCAAACCCTTAAACACTAAATCACACAAACCACAAACCTAAAACCCTTACACACTAAATGAAAACCCCAAACCCCAAAACTCTATATTATAATCCTATATATTAATGGTTAATGTTTTATGTTTTTGAGATTGTCATGTTGTAATTACTTTAATGTTTCACATATCTTGCTTACATTCTTTAAAATATCATAATATTTTAAATTAAATAAACATAAATATTGTCATATTAATTTTAATTTTAAATACAGGAATACATAAAATATATGAAATAAAATCGGCATATATAAAATATATGAAATAAAATTCGGAAAATTTTAAATTTTTTAAAATGTATCACTTTTTCACAAAAATAACATCTCTCACATTCTTTTAATTTATTGAAATGTTTATTTTAAAATTTAAAAATATTCACATCTTTTTATTAATTTAAAATTTCGGATTATATAAAATATACAAATTAAAATTTTAAAAATTATAAAAAATCTTAATAAATTTATTTAAAATATAAATAAACTTATTTAGCAATGGCCAGTGATCCGTAAAAAGCAGACAATCAATATGAAAGTATATGGACAATTTGTTCCTTTAAATATTGAATTGAATTATAATAATAAACCATGAATCATTAATCCAATATCAAGTTAATACATTGCTGATTTCAGCATGATACTAGATTATGTTAAGAAAAGAAGAAAATACAAATTTCACTTCCACTCCACAATCATATATATAGAGTTCTTCAACCAAATACTCCAAAATCCAAGTACCAACAGGTCCAAGGGAAGATATGTCTTACATAGATGTTCACCTTCTTTAGAGAATTTGACTTGATCTTCAATGGGAACTGTTAGCACACATATTTTGGAGCATTTGCATCTCAGAATATCTTCACCAAACCACTGCATTGACTCAATCACAGTTAAGAGACCAATTAATCACCTGAAACATATGCCAGTTTATTAGCTTAATTCCTCATCTACTACAAGAAACACAAAACAGACATTCCTACAATATGAATTAAGTTTTGATTTACTAGAGAGAAACCTAGTCTTTTGTAACTCTTAATAACCATTTTGTTCTCCTGCAGATAGAACAATCTCTAGAGGAAGTGGTGCAAATTATGACCTATATTCGTGCTATGCTCCTGCGATATCTTCTTGAATCCCTGTAATAACATTTCACCCAACTTTAAACCAATTGAAACGATGACAAAGTTCTCATTGTTTTCAAAGTGAAAGCCAATACCTCTTTAGAACAACCTCTTCCTAATCCAAAGAGTTATAGATAATCTTTTGGTCAGGGCTTAATAGAGTTAAGCTCTAATACAACTTCATGAAGCTGCTCCAAAGAAGATGTTGCCTCTATCCTAGAAATCTAAAACCCAATCCAATATCTAAAACGTAAACCTTGAATAAATACTGAAGACCTAAACTTGTTGTACCTCAGCTTCCGCGTGAAGAACCAAAATATTTTCCCTTCTTTCCTCCATGATTTTGTGAATTCTACTTTCAAAACAGCCTGCAAAGAAATCGAGTATCAAAACCGTATACCAAAAAATGATGCTAAGAATACCTTTTACACTCTCTCATCTTCTCTGTAAGCTCCTCGTGTTAATTTACGGAATCGAATCCAAGACTTGATTGATTCGATTGGCTAGAGGAGTTCGATAAGATCTATGAAAGATAAGATTTGCGAGACATTCATATGACACCAGCTAAGATTGAGATGATATTTGAGGGATAGATATATGAGGGATCGTTGATTGAAGGTATTTGGAAGAAGAGAAAAGGAGATGAGAGATGATATCGACGAAAGGTAACAAGGAAAAGAGAAGAGGGAAAAAGGGAAAAAGATTAAGAAGGAGGGAAATTTTTAACACTTAGTAATTTTTTAGAGGTTTAGTAAACATATTAGCGTTATAATTGAGTATCAACATCTGTTTCAAAATACAATCAAAGAGATTTAGTAAAGTGGTACCAAAATCTACTAAGCGCGACCATTTTTTAGTTCCATCTTATTCATCAATATCCATAGCGTTTTTACCATGATATGAAACCTTAGGGATACCTATGATAGCAAAGCTGAAATTAGCGCTATCGAGAAATGCTATCAATGTGTACTTTTCTTGTAGTGTTTCTCATATAATACTCAAGAAGAAATAGAAGCAAATGTGTTTCCATTACCAGAAAGTTTTTATTATCTAAATTCTCTTGAGTCATTGAAGCTATTAGGTTGTGAATTTGATCCATCAAGGTTTTGGAATTCGAATTCGATAAAATATCTATGCTTTGGTTGGATGAATCTCAAGAATAAAATGTCTTTGATATCAAGGTCTCCTATTTTAAAATCTTTAACCATCGAAAATTGCTGGAACATTGGTCTTGAGTTGATAACCAGATACAATAACCGGATAACTGAATTGATATTCGAGAATTGTGAATTCACCACGGAGTATACTACACTCAACTTGACAAATATTCAAAGTTTCAAGCACATTGGCAAATTTCACTACTTTCAATTCATGGAAGCGAATATAATAATGAAAGAAGCATATATGGATTTCACAAAAGAAACTGAATATGATGACATGACATGAACACATATTTGTAGTATGCTTTACGATATGTCATCAGCCAAGATGTTAACAGTATGTCCATTTCTCATTCAGATGATTCAAGAAAGAGATGATCTGACTCGTTTGCAAGCACCAATGGAAATGAAACATTTGGTTATAAAGACAAATATACAACCAAATTAATTTGTTGGTATTAGATCCATGATCAATATTTTCCCATATTTAGAAATATTGATATTTGTTATGATTCCTCCAAGACCGATCTTAGCTACAGCTTTTCAGGTTGATTTTGAGAATTATTAGAGTCAAAAGATAACACACAATTTTTGAAATCAACTTTAAAAGTCGTGGAAGTTAAATATTTTAGTGGAGGCTTTAGTGAAGTATTAATGTTGCAATATTTTATTAAGCATGGTCTTGTGTTAGAAAGAGTTGAGCTTCATTTATCACATGAATTAGAAGATGGTATAAAGATTTTGGCTCGTGCTACTGCTGAATTGATAGGACATGGTTCAAAACAACTAAGGGTTGTTATGTATAGTGTTTGAAGAAAATGGTCAATGTTGAACAATATGTTGTTGTAATGTTTTAATATAATGAATTTTGTTTTCTTCAAATCTATTATATATTTGAAATTCTCTTTCTGTCTCTATCTCTCTTTATCAAGTTACATTTGGAATGAGAAAAAGGTATTGGAACAAGAAAAGGTGTGATTGATTACTTTTGGAAAGAGAAAAATAATAAATTAGACAACTCAAATATATAATAGATTTGGAATGAGAAAAAGGTATTGGAACAATATGAATACCAAAAAGGTGTGATTAGACAACTCAGAAAAATTCATTTAAAAGACGCGTGGTATGTATTTCATTTGATTAGACAACAAATTAGGTGTCCCAATGCGACAAACTTGTTGTATTAATGCTACTGATAATCATACAAAGGTACAAAATGGTGTACATTTCACCCTTTCGGGTAAACAATTTTTTTTGTTTTTTTACGAAACCAATATTCACAACCCTAAACCTGAAATACTTAAATATACCATAAAATCTAAACCCTACAAAATAAAAGTTTTGAGAACTTTTTACAGTTTTTTCAGTGCTTTAGTTTTCACATTTGAGTTGTTTAGTTTTCACATTTAAGTTGTTTAATTTCAAAATCGTAAACCTTAACACTATACCCTTAATTGATATAAACCCTTTGAAGCTGTAACTGATATATATTACTCAAACTCATCTAATATACTTTATATATCATTCAAATATACATGCAACACCTTTTGACATTTTATTAAGTTGTTTAGTTTTCACATTTGAGCTGTTTAGTTTCAAATTCGTAAACCTTAACACTAGACCCTAAACTGATATAAACCCTTTGAACCTGTTACTAATATTACCNCTCAAACTCATCTAATATACTTTATATATCATTTAAATGTACATGCAACAACTTTTGATAGTTTATTAAGTTGTTTAGTTTTCACATTTGAGCTGTTTAGTTTCAAATTCGTAAACCTTAACACTAGACCCTAAACTGATATAAACCCTTTGAACCTGTTACTAATATTACCCAAACTCATCTAATATACTTTATATCCATTTAAATATACATGCAACAACTTTTGACAGTTTATTAAGTTGTTTAATTTTCACATTTGAGTTGTTTAAATTAAAATTTGTAAACCTTAACACTAGACCCTAAACTGATTTTTTCGTAATATAAAAACTAACGAATGAAAAGATGAGGTGGAGATAGTAAATTAGATGCAACATGCATCGTTGGATATTTTTAGATAACTTAATTCATTTAATCTGAGCCATTGTTTCCTTTCGAGTTGCTTTTGCTGGGAAACTGAAAATTTTGCTAAAATAACATAATCCTTGATTTTAGATTTAGTTTCTAATTATAAACCTAATCTCTATTTGACCAAAAGAAATATAATCTCTCATCTGCATCTTCTTAACTCTAAATAATCGGCAACACTCGTTACATATTTTTCATGTGGAGAAGTCGTGGATTTGGCTGCAAAGGTATCATGTACTTAGATCTCTCAAGAAATAATTTCATTCGCCGATTGAAATACTTATGCTAATTGTATTTTGCGATTTAACATGTAGGACTAGTCCCGAGTACTCAGAAGGAGCAACCAATTACGTAAACTCATCAGCAAGAAGATTGAGTAATATGACTGAAATGTTTTGCCTATGTAGAGATTGACAAAATTTATTCCATCAAAAATTAGAAAACATAGTTGATCATCTAGTAATCGGGGGTATGGATACGACTTATAAGAGTTCTACTTGGAGTATTGATGGTAAACAAAGGTCTAATACAAAGGACACTACTATTGATTTCGAAACTAAGGCATTTGATTTGTTCAAGACTGCATATTTTATTTATGATGGTAATCAATTTCAAAATAATGAAAATGGAGAAACAAATGATGATGATGTTGGACCAGTAGAAGAATATGAGTTCAGAAAAAAATTAAAAGCTGAAACTCCATTGTACCAAAATTGTATCAACTATTCAAAGGTTTTGACAATCATGGGACTGTATAGAATTAAAGTTAAGAGTGGTATATCAGAGAACTACTTTGATCAGCTATTAGTCTTAATTCATAACCTAGGAATGCAATAAACATATTATGCAATTACTTCAACAGATTGTGTCAATGTATCATTGACCCGGAAAAACATATATCAATGGAAACAAAGTTTGTGGAAACAATGTGTCAACTAGAGCGGTTCTTCCCCCCCCCCCCC
>OVBE01001414.1:0-37008 GCA_900406425.1 Iberis pinnata | reverse complement strand
CAAGGGGAAACCTTGTAACCGTATAGACTTCTGCTTAAGCTGTTGGCAGAAGTTTGACTCCTAGTTTTTGCCTCCTCCTTTCTTAGGGATCATACCTCTAACAGTACAGAAAAATAATTCTCTACCCCAAGGAAATGTCATAAAAGATTCGACATCCTCCACTATCTCGACATACCTAGGCGTGGGTCGACCAACCTGATGGGTTGCAATAAGTACACCTTCCACAATAAGCAATAACGCAATGCGCAGTTTCCGCCATCCAGGAGTATCTGCAACTAGATCGAGCAGCCTGCTGATGTCGTCCAGAGTTGCTTTAGGGTCGTCCCCAATCAGCCGCGACCAATACTGACCCACTGTGGCAACAGAGTTATCTCTGCAGTCAGATTCATAGCCATCCGGGTTACTGCCACATGACAGTTCGATTATTTTTGCAAACTCGAGCAACAAAAATCGAAGAGGTTGTCCACCAAACACTGTCCATAGTTCGTACTTTCTCTTCGTCACTACTTGACGGCACAGTAACGCGTGTACCAGTTTCGAAGCCATGAGACAATGAGATAGAGGAATTTCAAAAAGTTTCCCAAACGGTGACCTTCAGAATCGTCTTTAGCTCGGTGTACCGTTCAATTTAACGATAATCAAGGCAAGGTAATCTAGTTTAGAATAAATGTTTAACTTAGATTTGGGATAGCGGTCCGTCGCAAACAATCGTCTGGGCAGGTTATGGTCGAAGTCATCGCCGACCGTAACGATTTCTTTTCCTGCCATCTTCAACTGACTTTTACTCTCACGTTGGAATCTGTAGAAAATTGTGATATCGTTCGCGAGCTGGAAAAAATTTTGGAATATTTCGCAAAAGAAGGTAGGTTTTTTGAATTGTTACAGTTTCTTAGATTTTGGACTTTTTTTTTTCTTATGATTGACAAGGTAAAGGTAACTTTTTCTCTTCTTGATAAAAGAAAATCAGAAATCATTCGAAAATTCCAAACCCACTCGCACAGCAAAAAATCGAGGGGCCCACATTAAATGTAAAAGAGTAAGTTTGGGAAACTAAGCCCACCTAAATCAGAAAGTCCACTATTGTGAAAATAGTTAAGATTTGTATACACCATAGTGTAATTCTTTCTATTATTAATTTTTAGTTTTTTTAATAAGTAAATATATCTGAATCGAGTATGCGACCTCCAATATTTTTTATATTTAATGATCCAAAATAAGCAACGTATTAAAAATTGAATAAAACAAAGACTTCCTTACCTCCTATATATTAAAACTCACTCTCTACACATAATCACACCAAAATATATCAAAAACAAATAACAAAGAAAATGAAGTTCTCATTAGCTCTAACTATCTTCTTCTCTCTCTCCTCCATCTTCTTGATCAAAGCACAAGCCAAAGTTCCCATAGACGAACAATTTCTAGTGATCAACGAAGGAGGCTACACAGATTACAATCCAATCGAATACAATCCAGATGTTCGTGGATTTCAACCATACAACGACAACTTTCGTCTTTGTTTCTATAACACAACTCCAAATGCATACACTTTAGCTCTAAGAATCGGAAATAGAGCTCAAGAGTCAACTCTTAGATGGGTTTGGGAAGCAAATCGTGGCTCACCGGTCAAAGAAAATGCAACGTTGACTTTTGGTGAAGATGGAAACCTTATCCTAGCCGATGTTGATAGTCGTTTAGTTTGGCAAACGAATACGGCTAATAAAGGAGCTGTTGGGATCAAGATCTTGGAAAATGGCAATATGGTACTTTTATATTATGCTTACTTTGTTATGAGAAATTGCTATAAAACATTACAAAAATAAGATTTTTAAGATATCATCAGATTTTTCTAAAATGTGTTTATGTAAAGAATATTACAAACATAAAAACTGAATTTTAAGGATTTAAAATTTATAAATTTTTTCGGGTTGAGTTAGTTATTATAAATGGAAGGTTTTGTTTTGAAAGTTAATGGTATTTTCGTTCCATTTTTCGAACAATTGAATTTGTGTAGTAATTTTGAAATAGTTATTTTTAGATATTTATTTGTTTTATAGTTTAATTTGGAGAATTTAAAATTAGCTTTGTGGTATTTTTGAGTAAAAAGTAAAGTTTAATTTTCAAATTTGAAAATTTTGATAGTATTTTAAGAACAAATACTCAAAATATAAAAAATTTAAAAATTTCCCGAATGTTATTTGTTTTTCTCTTCATTTATTTGTCATATTCATTAAGTTTTTCACACTTGTTCACAACACAGGTAATATATGATTCCAATGGAAAGTTTCTATGGCAAAGCTTCGATTCTCCGACCGACACACTTCTCATTGGACAATCGTTAAAAGCCAACGGACAGAACAAGCTAGTAAGCAGACAATCCCCATCAATTAACAAAAACGGACCATACAGTCTTGTAATGGAACCCAAGAGACTTGTCTTGACCTACACGACAAACAAAACTCAAAAACCATTAGCTTATTACGAATACCCCTTGTCCTCCAAGATCACTCAATTAAAAAATATAACATTCCAAGCCATAGAAGATTCAGACACAACATGGGCTCTAATCATAGAAGGTGTAGATTCTGGTTCTCAATTCAATATTGGAACGTCTCTCTCAAGACCTAAACATAACGCAACGTTAAGTTTCATTAGGTTAGAATCAGATGGAAACGTCAGGGTTTGGACTTATAGTACATTAGCTACTTCAACAGCTTGGGATATTACATACACAGCTTTTACTAACGATGATACTGATGGTAACGACGAATGTAGAATCCCTGAACATTGTTTAGGGTTTGGTTTATGTAAGAAGGGTCAATGCAATGCTTGTCCTAGTGACAAAGGACTTCTTGGTTGGGACGAGAGTTGTAAAACTCCGATGATTAGTTGTGATCCTAAGACGTTTCATTATTTCAAAATTGAAGGAGCTGATAGTTTTATGACTAAGTATAATGGTGGATCATCTACTACGGAGAAAGCTTGTGGAGATAAGTGTACTAGAGATTGTAAGTGTTTAGGGTTTTTCTTTAATAGAAAAAGTTCTAAGTGTTGGTTAGGTTATGAGCTTAGGACATTGACTAGAACCGGAGATACTTCTTTGGTTGCTTATGTTAAAGCTAGTAATGCTAACAAGAACTCAACTTCTTGAGATGTGAATGTTATGTAATATTACTGTGTTGCGTTGTGTTTGAATGTGCTATTGTGTGTTTTAATAAGGCTATTGTAATAATGTGTACCGGTTCTCAAGGTATATCTTAATAAAGTGGAGTGAATGAAAAATTTGTTATTTATATACGTTAAGTAAATATTCATTCCATATATACTCACTTCTTAATATAATGAGAAAACCATTTTCATATGGTATTGAGCAGGTTAACCTAATCTTTTCTTTTAAAAAATTTTAGCCGCCACCACTTTTTTTCTTTCTTGATTTTTCGCCATGTGTGCTGATTAGCCTACAGATGGCACAGCTACAACACTCAACAATCCTACTAATCCACATCTTCTCACGGTCAATATGAATAGTGTTACCAAATTCACCACAACCAATTACCTCACATGGACTCTTCAAGTGCGTCTCTTCCTTGATGGACACGCACTACTCAAATTCATTGATGAAAAACACCAACCGTCATTCAAAACCACAATTATCAATGGAACAGAAGTTCCCAATCCTCTGTCTGAAGCATGGGTTCGCCAAGATCAACTCATCTTCACAGCTATGCTTGGAGCAATTATCACACCACTCCAGTCTTTCCTTGTCAACTCCAAGACCACACTTGAAGCCTGGAATGTACTTGCCATGACCTATTCTCAACTTTCTAGAGGTCATATCAAACAACTCAAGGATCAATTAAAAAGAGTCACCAAAGGTACTCGATCTTTCGATGAATATATGCAGCTAGTCAAAACGAAAGAAAATTAACTCTCTCTTCTTGGTAAACCTCTTGAAAATGAAGATATTGTTGATTACATCCATGATGGTCTTCTTGAGGAATACAAAGCTCTCTGTGATGCGATGCAGAATCGTGAGACCAGTCTTCTTTTCTAAACTTCATGAAAAGCTTCTGAATCGCGAAACTGCAATTGTATGTGCACCAACTGCTCCTGAAGCCTTTCATGTCACTGCAATGTCACTGCTGAAGGCCGCAACTCATCATACTGGCGTTCCTACGCCAAAAACAATCATGAATCGCAGCTCATAGACTATCGTCACTCTGACTCATGGTCATCAAATCAGCGCCTTTTGAACAATGCTACTCCAGGCCTTACCTCGATAAATGTCAAGCTTGCGGCCAAAAAGGGCATAGCACCAACTACTGCTACCAATTCCAGATGGTCCCATCATTGCATACTCAACCACGAGCTAATCTTGCAGCTCACTCTGGCGATTATGCTTCTTGGATCCTCGAAAATGGAGCCTCACACCACATATCTTTAGATCTCAATAATCTGGTGCTTCATGACTCCAACACGAGTCGTGGTGATGTGGATGTTGGTGATGGTCGCACCTTAGCAATTGCTAATACTGGTTTCTCCTCCATCCGTACTCCCTCTAAACTCTACACCTCTCCAATATAGTTCATGTTCCTAGCATCAATAAGAATATGTTATCCGTTTATCGACTTTGTGCTGACAATGGAGTCTCTTACTTTTGATCGTATGCAATTTCAGGTCAAGGATCTTCATACGGGGGAGCCGGTAACAAGCGGTAAAGCTAGTGATGGACTTTATGAGTGGCTAGACTTTCCAAGATCTAGTCCTTTTCATTTTCATGCTTTATCTACTTCCAAAACTTCATTTTTAGATTCACATTTAATAGACCTAGAATTTATATCCTAAACTACACTGTTGAGAATATATCACAGTAGCGTAGATAAGATCGAATCCCACAGAGACCAGACAACACAACTTCAATTTAATCTCAAATCAAGCTAATACAGAATAATAAGATTGTTTGTGATGGAATCAAGTAGTAATTAAATAAACGGTTGTAAACGATGAAATATTAGCGTCACGCAATAGGCAATCCACTAGTAGTCAAGTTTAAAATTAAGATTATCATGCAGAGATTTTCTTTGAAAATAGTTTTCAACTCAAAATACAAAAGCTAGACTAATCTCCTCCCGAAGTATTAGAACCCTATGTTCGAATTACTAAAGACAAACTCTCACCCTATTTAGATAATTCAAACATGCATTACATTTCATATTCGATAAGTTCAAAAGCCCCTAAGACAATACTCCCGCAAGAAAAGACACTTACTCATCTAGACTAGGTCAGATCTCTAAACCAAATCTTTCTGTGTTTATCAATCCAAAATCAATGAACTGATTGTCAATATAATTCATGCATTAATAACAAGTATAGACTGAAAACCTAACAATTGTTATCCCTTTATGATAAATCTAACAATCAAACATGATTTCCCTGAGAAACCCTAAAACCTAACTAGTGAACTACTCAGACATTGAGAAGTAAACAATATTCAATATCTTTAAAGAACACATAATTGCAATCAAAAGATGAAAATAGATACTAGAATATAACAAGGGTTTAGAGAAAACCTATCCCAAATACAGAGTTTCAGAATCTCCTTTCCCTCGGTAAAATCTCTGAATAAAATAAAGCTTAATGAAATAAAATCTAGCTAAGAGGTTTTTATATTGTAAAAAGTAAAATAACTAAAAATAGGAAAACAAGATAGGCTTGAGGACTTGGGTGAAAAATTTGGAAATCTTCTAATTCTTCTTGGCCAAAAGGATCGATCGATCTCTTCCAAAATCTGCTCGATCGATCTATACTTTGCCGGATCAATCTCTTGCTCCCAAAATTTCCAAGAGCAAATGCTCGATCGGGCAGTGGAACGCCCGATCGTGCACTTTTTTATTTGATGTGCTCGATTGATCTCTTAGGTTCTCGATCGATCATTTCTTTTGAATCCTGGCAACTTATTCTGATTTGCTCTGAAATGCATTATTTGCTGCAGAACGACCCGACCACTTAGAATCCTGAAAATATACTAAAATTGCAAGGAAAATGCTCGGAATAATGCAGAATACCAGACATAAATGTCCACTATTATGTATTAAAACCAAGTAATATCAGCATTCTTGTTTGGGACATCCCCATTTTGATCTTTTGAATAAATAAATTTCAATTTTTGATCTTCCTTATACCAACAAATCGCCCTCTCTGTTTTCCAAAGATTGTTCATTGTATAAGAGTCATAAACTATTGTTTGCTACAAACACTTTGTAATATACTCGACCTCTTGATCTTTTTTACTCTGATATGTGACATCTCCCACCTACTTCTTTGATGGATACAAGTATTACCTTATTCTTGTTTATCATTATATAAGGTATACTTGGCTCTATCCACTTTAAAAGAAATCTCATGTTGCTCCCACTGTGGGAGTATAAATTTTCCCATGTCAAATTTTGGAAGTTAGACCCGACTTACCAGGTAATTAGGCTCCCCAAGCCCATTCCAGAAAGCCGAGGCAATCCGGGAGAACCGAGCTAGTTCCATAGAGCCGAGGAAAAATCCTGAAGAGCCGAGTCAGTTCTGGATAATTGAGCCCAAGAGAGAGTCGAATCCAGACAGCCGACTCCGAGCCCAAGAGAGAGCCGGACCTAAGACGAAGAGGCGGTCAACCCGGAGTGCGTTGACCGTCGCGAGTCGCTCCTATTTAATGTGAGATTTGCAGTTAGTGGGGGAAATTCAAAAAGAGATTCGACAAAATAAATGTCATTAGTGAGAGTCCATTAATGTCCCAAGCTATAAATAGGGGAAGGGGAGTTCATTGAGAGGGGTTTCCGAATTTTTCTATCTCATAATTCTTCAAAGAAAACACTTGTAATCTTGAGAGAATTGTATACAAACTTGATCAATAAACACATTTTTTACTAATTTCTTGCATATTTTTGATTAAATATGGTGTGAGAGATTCTGCTCTCACACCCACCTTTGCTAAATTCAAAACTATTTTGAAACAAACTTCAAACTAAAAGCATCACCATCTTCTCTGACAATGGTGGATAATTTATTGGTATGACCTCTTATCTCACTTCCAATGACATTACTCGCCTCACCTCTCCACCTCACATACCTTAATACAATGGTGTTTCTAAACGCAAACAGCATCATGTTGTTGAGACTGGCCTTAACACAGACTAAGTATATTTATGATCTACTTAGGCGTGTGAATATGCTTGATGCCAATCCTATTTCAACCCTGATGGATGACACCCCATCTCTCACTCGGTCTGGTGGAGACACACTTCATGATTCCAGATATTATCACATGGTCACTGGAAGTCTGCAGTATCTTCTCTACACCAGACTCGACATTGCTTTGCTGTCAACAAGCTTTCCCAGTATATGAAATCTCCAACAACACTTCACTGGCTTGCAGCAAAACGTGTCTTAAGGTACATAAGTGGCACAAAAACTAGGAATCTCTGTTTCTCTTCGCACAATACTCCTCGTCTTCATGCCTACTCGGACATAAACTGGGATGGAGACAGAGATTATTACTCCTCAACTAGTTCCTACCTTGTCTATCTCGGCAAGCACCTCATCTCTTGGTCCTCAAAGAAATAATCTATTGTTGCAAGATCCTCCATATAAGCAGAGTACAAATATGTTGCTGAAACTGCTTGTGAAATCAAATGGGTTCAATCCTTGTTACAAGAACTACACACCTCGGTCCCAGAACCTCCGGTCATCTATTGCGATAATGTCGGTGCCACTTATCTCTGCGATCCATTATTTTAGTCCCAAATTAAACATAGTGCGGTTGATTTTCACTTCATTCGCCATCTCGTCCAATATTGTTAACAATATGAAGGCCACAAACTCAAACTTGGTTTGCTTAGGCTCAAGACCAGACTTGTTTGTTTATTTATTATTATTATTCCCTAAATAATTTTTCCGTCAAATGGTTTTTACAAAATACAACCTCAAAACAGAGGAACCAAAATAACAATACAGAAACATAACCAATGTAAATGTTTTAATGACCAAAATAAAACCAAAAGAGAGGCTAAACCAAAGCCACTAATCCTACAACTAAAGGGATTGAAACCTTTATTATATTCTTTCGAGAGACGGATTGGCACGCGAAGCTGCTTTTTCCAAATGAATGAAAATGATTGGACAAATAATAACACAAGGAAAAAGAAAGGTAAGCACAACGAGAACAATAGTCTGCTTCGAAACATGTCGAAGTTGATTGAAGATCCATTGATAACCCAATTATAAATATGCCGAAGGTCTTGAGAACGAAGCAAAAAGAAGTTCCCACACACAATGGTCTGCAATGTAACTCTTCATATGGCGAACAAGACAATGGCAATCTTTGAAAATGAAGAAGACTCAGGTTTTGAGTTGCCGAAGACTGTCCCATAAATCATTGAACTGTCAGACAATGTAGAATGGATGAGCTCGGTACAATCAATATGAACAATATAACTTCTTAAAATGAATCCATAGGAAACATAACACATCAAGGGGGAAAAACCAGCCAAAAGTTTCATCAAATTCACTACAAAAGAATCAAGGCTAAAGTGACAGACAAATACACGACAATTTATGTTTGTTTACATACCGACGGGTTTAACTTGTCAGTATTATGCGGTTAATTTTATGTTCGTTGATTTTATTACGACAGATAGATGACGTCGTAATAGAGTCATTCAAATTATGACCGATCAATGTCCGTCGATAATATCTAAACTATCGACGGAACTGTGCGTCGTAATTCCTTCGTTAAACCCAAAACACTAACCCCTATTCCTTAAACATAACAAAATTCACATTGAAAAAAATTGTTGAACAGATAATCCATATAAAACAATGAATTAATAAGTAATAAATGATATAAAACATGTATTTTTCAATACATATATATGTCGATAAATCTGTCAACTCTATTACGACGAATTGATGACGTCGAAACTCTATTTCATAATTTCGTCACTAAACACAAAAAATTAATCCCTAAATCCTTAACATAACAAAATTCATCTTGAAAGAGATTGTTGAATAGATAGTCCACTTATTTTTCAAAACAACATAAACTTTGAAAACTTAAACGTTTTGAACAAAACTGCTTGTCAACTTATACTAGGTTAACCCCGGTAAAAGTGCCCGAGAGAATTGATGTTGAAACTCCTAAGAGCAAGTCCAGTGGTGCTGCTTAATATATTTTAAAGGAGTGCTTAAGTATTTAAAATTGTATTATGCTAATTAAATAAATCTGAAAAGGGTATTAGGAAGAAGGATTGATGTTTACTGAAGGATTTAAAAAACTTATTAAGCACTCATGTGTGTCTCGTTTTGATTGGTTAGTTTTGAAAAAATAAATTCGGGTTCAACAAGAAAGGGAAAAATTAATTTTTTGCCCTATTTCTCTTCTACGACAAAAACGGCGATTCTGATGGCGATTGTGGAGAATCCGGCGAGTCTCCACTGAAATCAAAGGCGGATATCATTCGAAGCTATGCTGTAGCTGGGGATTTCATATAAGACGAAGACAAAGAAACATGAGCAGTTGGTATTGAAACAGTCGACTCGAATGCTTTCGGGTAAAAGGTAATCGATTCAATTTTGTTTCTTTTGTTAATTTTTTTAGGAAGGGTTGCGATTATAGGTTTGGTTTTTATTTTTATTTTTATGGTAATGATCTGTATGTGTGTGTACAATCATCCTTTATTTTGAATGATCCATATGTCATCAATGCTTGATTAGATTTGTTAGAGTAGGTAATGAATGCTTGTTAGTTGTAGAAGTAGTTAGGTTTAGATGTGATCAATGCTCCGAAAAAATTAAGCTAATAAGTCTCTATATAATCTACCCTTTTACATTAGCTAAAAAAAAACTAAAACTATACAAACACAAAACATTAGCTAAAACCTCATGGATCCCTATTTTCTT
The DNA here is from genome assembly GCA_900406425.1 of Iberis pinnata. Classification (NCBI taxonomy): domain Eukaryota; kingdom Viridiplantae; phylum Streptophyta; class Magnoliopsida; order Brassicales; family Brassicaceae; genus Iberis; species Iberis pinnata. Next base: position 27,063 of record OVBE01001414.1, on the reverse strand, counting down.
GAAGATATGGATCCATCCTCTCAATCTGGAAACTTCACAGACCTCCTAAACAATCAACTCCCTGATTGTTTTAGTACCCTAGCTTTTCCTAGCCAAATATTTGATGCTCCTGAAGTTGTTGAGAGCCGTAAAGAGAGAAGGAAATGGACTCATGCATAAGACATTGTGTTTTGTAGCTCTTGGTTAAAAACAAGCAAAGATGTGGTTTGCAATGAGCAAAAGCATGATGCCTTCTGGAAAAGGGTTGCGGCTTACTTCAATGCTTCACCCAACTTAGCTGGATGTGAGGATAGGGAGGCTATACACTGCAAACAGAGATGGCAAAGAACCAACTATAGTGTGTGCAAGTTTGTTAGCTGCCATACCACTGCTTCCAGGCAACAATTCAGTGGCCAGAATGATGATGATGTGATGCGGGTGGTGTTGGATATGTACTTCCAGGATCACAAGGTAAAGTTATCTCTTCAATACTGCTGGATTTAATTCAGAAATGACCAAAAATGGTGTGCCTCTACAACTGGAAAAGGGGAACAAAGCTCAAAGATAAGAAAGATAGATCAATGCACAGCTTCATCAAACGCATAAAAGGTGAGACCAATGGGTGTGAAAGCAGCTAAAGCAGCAAAAACAAAGATAGTTTCTAGTAAGGGAGGGAGTATGGGCAGTGAGAGTAGTGTGAAGGTATTTTAGTATATGTGGAGCAACAAAGAGAAAGAATTGGCTACTAAGGAGAGGGTGTCCAAGGTGGGACTTCTAGAGATCCTAGTAGCCAAGAAAGAGCTACTTTTTGATATAGAAATGGCTCTAAAGACCAAACTCATCTCTAAAATCCTTGGAATTTAAGTGTTTAGTTTAAGTTTTAGTTTGTTGTTTAAGTTTGTTGTTTAAGTTTATATGTGTATGTGTTTAAGTTTCTGTTTAAGTTTGTTGTTACAATATGTTTGTGTTTAATTTTATGGATCAAGTTTGTTGTTTTAATATGTTTGTGTTCTGTTTAATTTAAATTTGAAGTGTTCTGGTTAATTGTTGTTTGAAACTTTCTTTTACAAGTTATGTTTTGTGTTTTGAATCTATTCTTGTAACACTTGTTTGAATATGTTCTTTTACATAGAAGAAGAAGAAGCATAAGGAGAAGAAGCTATGCAGAGCTGCTTTGAGAAACACTTGGTTCCCTTCTAATCATGCTCTTTTAAGGTATCTTCCTTTACGAAAGCTTTCACTTATTTTTAATACATGGGTACTAAAATGATATATTACTCCAGATTCTGATGTAAAATCTTAAAAGATGGCTTGATTTCTATAGTTAAGTGTTTGCAACTGTTGTAGAAATTCTTCTATATCTTGATCTTGAAGCTTAAAATGATACATCACTTTCTTTGGCTCCATTAACATTTTATTGTTTTGGATTTGAATCCAATGTTGCTTTGTTGTTGACTACAACTCATGTTTGAATCTGTTTTTTTACACAGAAAAAAAAAAGCAAAAGGAGAAGAATAATACAGAGAAGCAGAAGGAGAAGAAGAATACATAAAAGCAGAAGCAGAAGGATATGTGAATGTGAAATTAGAATGAGGATTGTTGTTTGTGAATGTGAAAATTAGAATGATGATTGTAGGATTGTTGTTTGTAGATGGTAGATTAGAATGAAGATTGTAGATCATTGTCAAATTAGTTTAAGTTTGTGTTCTGCTTTGAATATGTTGTTTTAATTGTTGTTTGAATGTGTTTTATTACACAGCATAAAGAAGAGGTATGTTTAATTACAATTTTAGATATCAATATGAAATTAGGATGATGTGAATGTGAATGTGAAATTAGAATGAATATTGTACATGTGAATGTTTAATTAGAATGATGAATGTAGAATGAACAAACTTTTTGTTTTTCTACAAATTAGAATGAGAATTTCTTAATTAAGCACTTCTAATGGACATATTTTTTATTTTTTCTACAAGTGAGAGTGTTTAGAATAAAATTTAAAGGCAAAAAATTGTAAATACTATCTTAACCACCCTATTAAGCACTCCACCATTGGAGAATTAAAATAAAAGACTTAAAGTTTAGAAAATTTTAGAAAAATAAGCATCAGTCCAAGATACGTTGAGGTGATTCACCTAGTCTTAACGAGGTGAGGTCAATCACCCAATCTTGACGAGGTGAGGTGATTCACCCAATCTTGACGAGGTGAGGTAATTCACCCAGTCTTGACGATGTGAGGTTATTCACTCAATCTTGATGAGATGAGGTGAATCACCCAGTCTTGACGAGGTGAAGTGAATCATCCAGTTTTGACGAGGTGAGGTGAATCACCCAGTCTTGACGAGGTGAAGTAGATCACCCAGTCTTGACGAGGTGAGGTGATTCACCCAGTCTTGACGAGGTGAGGTGAATCACCCAGTCTTGACGGGGTGAGGTGAATCACCCAATCTTGACGAGGTGAATGAATCACCCAGTCTTGACACGGTGAGGTGATTTATCGAGACTAAAAAGAAGTCGTTAGAGTCCTCACTCAGTCTTTGTCTTGTCAACCTGTCTTAAGCATTAATAAATTGTACTTGACCTAGTATAGAGTAGCTTTGATTTTTTAATTATTTTTATTATATCTTTATTTAAGTAACTTATGTAAGTTGGAAATAATTAAGGATAAATTTTCTAAACACTACTCTCTCTCTCTCTCTCTCTCTCTCTCTCTCTCTCTCTCTCTCTCTCTCTCTCTCTCTCTCTCTCTCTCTCTCTCTCTCTCTCTCTCTCTCTCTCTCTCTCTCTCTCTCTCTCTTGTTCTTCACACTTTCTTGATCTTTATTCTCAAATTCTAACATGGTATCAGAGCAATAGCTCTTGTTACCTCACTCTTCCGCTTACACTCATTGTTGAATCAAGACTTAACAATTATGTTAGGTCTTTGATCTTGTCGGTTAAAGCTTAGGTGATCTCAAAAAGAATTTCATATCTCTTTTTAGAGTAATTACATGGGTATTTATACTAAGAATACATACTTAAAAACCCTAATTACATGTTTTGACCTAATGGGCTTTGAGCTGGAAGGCCCAGCTTGTCAGATCAGCTCAATTTAGCTTCAGGCATTCTAGGTCGCCTTGGGTTTTACAGGTCGTCGCCCACCTGGGCCTTCAGCTGAAATGGGCTTTTGGACAGGTGCTAAACCTGGTATCAATAGTTAGCCCCCCCAGGTCGGCGATTGCGCAGCAAGTCATCGATTAAACTTCCATAATTAAAAGTCTGTTTTGGCTGAAGTGCATTTAATGCTCGTAGCCTTTTGCGAATCGTTTCCGTAGGGGAAACCAAAGCATCACAACTCTCCAGATTCCCACGCGTAATGATGCCTTTTCTCGGTAACTGCCATCTTCTAGGGGTATAAATACCCCCTCGCACCTTCATTCTTATACTTCACTTTTTCCAGAATTTTCTTCGCATGTACAATCGCTCTCCCTCTCTCTTCTTTCCCTCTCTAAAATTTTCAGCTCGGCGATTTATTTGAAACAGGTTGGTAATATTGCCGATTAAACTATGTCTACCTCCCATGTAAACCCTAATGAGCTTTCTGATTTTCTTGATGACCTGAACGCCTCCGACCTAGAGGTTGCTCCTGAAGAGTGAGTTCCTCAAGGGAATTGGATCTAGCCTGATGACGAGCTGACAGGTCTCTCGTCCACCAGATGCACGGAACAAACAATTCGAGATCTCATTCAGGATTTCTCCTTCTTTAACAGGATCCTGTTTCTGATCCCCAAGCCTCATGAACGACCTTGGGATTGTCCCGAAGGTTATGCATGTTTATACGAATCCCTTTTCAGGAAGTTTCATGTTTGGCTTCCTCTATCGAAGTTGTTGATTTTGTATTGCGCGAGGCAGAAGATCACCATCTCGCAGTTAACTGCCCCTTCATTCAGGCATATGATAGCTATAATGGCTCATGCCCATGAGTTCGGGGTGGAGTTCGACGTCAGGTACCTGGAAAATATGTCGTCAACCAACCCGATGACGTAGAAGAAGACGAAGTTAAATACGGGCTTCGTGTATATCACTTTCAAGCCTAAATACAAGTTCATAAACACCAAGCCGGACACAAAGATCCACGACTAGAAAGGAAAATATTTTTTCTTAAAGGTTGTGCCGGAGTCCGTCGACAACGTAAGAAGGATCCTGAAAAGGAAATGGGCAGAGACCTTCAGTAGATACCACCTAGGAAAGTGACAACGTAAGAAGGATCCTGAAAAGGAAATGGGCAGAGACCTTCGGTAGATACCACCTAGGAAAGTCGAGCTGGCACCTGGAAAAATCTGACGATTCTAACCAAAGTTTGTTTTGTTATTTGCAGAACTTCACTTTAAGTTCGGTCCTTTTCCGTCGAAATTTCTTGAAGATTTTGGGAGGATTCAGGAGGCAGGGATCATTAGCATCAAACAATTCGACCTCAAGCGTATCCAGCAGAGCATCCCGTTTATTTACTCATGTGAGGTCACCCAGGTACCTGCTCTTTATATAGAGAAATATCTTTTTAACTGTGATTTGGTATGTTTCAACTAGTTGGGAGCTCAACGTCTGTCATGTTAAGAAAAACAAAATAATGGGAGGTCCAAAACCTATAGCGAATTATGCTGCCGAGCTAGGGCAAGCAGTATCTAGTTCGAAGAGGAAGCAGGCCCAGACATCTGGTTCTGCAAGCAGCGAGGATCCCTGTCTTCCGCTGGTAACCAAGAAGAGACGCCGATCCAACTGGGATCACGAGACTCATGACGTGGTGATCATTGATTTGGCAGAAAAGTCGAATTCAGCCATCGTTCCAACCGAGGAACATGGTTCAAGAGAAGAGGTCCCTGCTGAGGAACAAACAACAAATGAGGGTGTTCCTGCTGGGGAACACCAACAAATAGAGAATGCTCTTGAGGAGCAACAAGAATTTCCTGCTGTGGGAACATCTTTAGGGAAAAGTGTCCATGTTACCGACCTAACAGTTCTGCCACTTACTCTCACTAATGGAACTCTAACAGTCTCCCAGATTCTGGGTGAGATGATTGAGGATATGGATCCCGTATATGGCAGTTTAGAGACCTTTTCCCAAGAGACTCCTCATCTCGTTGGCACATGTGGTGATGATGATAATGAGGAAGAGGAGAAAGAAGATGAGGTTGAGGAAGAGGAGGGTGAGGCTTCGGATCCTCAAGATAATGAGGAAGGAAGCTCCCAGTTGACCAGACAAGACAACTCGCGGGGGAGCTGGACATTCTCGTTCTTGCATAGAGGCGTGCCGTTCACGCAAGATAGGCATGCGTGCGCGGGGTTAGTGAATCGCCTCGGGGCCAACGGTCTGATCATCCCTATTGTAGATCGACTGATGGCACCTGAAATTTATGAAGTTCTGTCGTGGAAAGCTTGCCAGATAGGTCTTCTTTTTCTTCTTCTTCTTCTTTGTTGGTGAAATCGTACAAGTTCTTACTTCCATATTTGTTTAATGTGCAGACTTTGGTGACGACCAATGAGCTTGTCGCCTTTTACGAGAATAAACTCCGAGCCTTGTCCGGTAATGGGGACGAGCTAGTCAAGCTATCACAGCTGGTCGATCAAGGCAAGAAACGGATTTCCGAAGATCGGCTTAAGTTAAATAAATAAGAAAAGGTAATCAAGCAGCTAACTACCCAGGTAGCCGCTATAAAAAGGATGCTAAGTGACACGACGACATCTGCTACTAAAGATCTTGCTGCATTAAGGGCTAAACTCAAAGCCACTCAGAAGTTTGCTGTGATAGAGCTCGTTAATCTGCAGGCAGCACGAGACTAAGCAGGTGCTGAATTCTTTGAGCTGCGAGAGGCTTATATTGCTCTCAAGAAATTGCATGAGAGCGAGATGAAAAGGCTCCGTCTCTCTCGAGCTTTGCAAGTCGTTGTTAACGCGGCGAGAGACTCAGGTTGAATGGCAATAAATCTTGAGAAGCTTCGGCGTCACGTGGAGGACCAAGACAAGGCCGATCCTATCATCCAGTCCTATTCCCAAGCTAAAGGGACTCTGGACTGCGTTTAGATCATAATGGCAGATGGTGGCGTGGTACCTGCTGAGCTGATGGCAAAGCTTGAAGCGGATGTTGAGAAGTACAAGGTTTAGTACGATCAGTTAGATATAACTGATGTGACACCCGAAGACTTCTACATCCAACCTATGTTTAACAAGCACGGTTTGAACTTAATTTGGTCCGCCCAGGGAGGTTATGATGCTTCTGCCAAGCTCCAGCCTGCTACTCCAGCGACGCCGAGGGTGTAGATGTTCCTTTGGAGCAGCTTTCACAATTTTCTTAGGGTTGGGATCAGTTTGCCTTGTACCCCTTGTGTTCCTTTGGGGTAGCTTTTTGTTTTTCTTGGGATTAGGATATGCCTTTTTTGTCGGTGGTCCCGCTGTCGTTTTTAGAGGGGTTTATGTTTCCTGATTCGTTTATCTATTAGGTTTTCGTTATTTTCTTTACGAACCATGTTATTTCGGTATCTTTTGATAATGGAAATAGAGCCATAGCTCGGCGGATTCTTTTGCTATGTTTGTCGTGTTTCACATTTTTATCAAGAATGAGAAAGCTTTGATCTCGTTGTGTCAGTTGGTTGTGAACCAGAGTTCGTCTCTTTTCTTTTGGACGAAATATGTGGTTAAGGTAAATGGGTGTTTCTCTAGTTCTTGTGTGAACTGAACATCCACCCGATCAAAAGCCAAAAAGAGGCGACCTGCAGATCGTTCTTTTTGACAAATGATCTATCGACAAAAAACTTTAGTTTTGTTCAATACTCTCGGTAGGATTACGCGAGTTGGAACTCGGATTTCAGGTGGAGTCTTATGCTTGAACGTTGTACCTTTGCACACACCCAATACTCGTCTTTAGGATTACGCGAGTTGGTGCTTGGCATTTTTATGGAGATTTAAGCTCGAACGTTGTGACTTTGCACGTGTTCAATACTCATCTTTAGAAGTATGGAAGACGGATATCGGCTTTGTTAATGGTCTTTGGAGCCATGACGAGAAAACTTTGATCTCGCCGATATTCCTATCTAGCGTAGGATATGTACGAGTTGTTGCTCGGCTTTTTGGTTATATTTGTAAAGATAGTTGGTACGTTAGATACTTTACTACTATAAAAATGCCGAGATTCTGATTTGGGGATCATTGAACTTGTGATCAAGATGGTTTTTATTAATTGAAATAGCTGAACCCAGTGGGTTGCCTACGTACCCTGATAACAGGGATCAAGCCAGGTCGTAGTTCACGGTACAATGGAACCTAAGAATAAAACTTCATAAGTTTAGTAGCGTTCCAGGAATTCGGGATCGGGTTCCTTCTTCGGCTTTTAGTTTGTATACTACTGGTTTAACTATCTTGGATATTTCGTATGGGCCTTCCCACCGAGCTCCCAGTTTACCACCGTACTTCTTTATTCTTAAAGCTAGGTAGCGTCCACTAGAATGACTCCCGCCAGCTCCTTCATGCAGCTCGGCAAGGATTTGCTGCACATCATCTCTGTTGATGCACCATAGCAGGATTCCTGAAGCGGATCATTTGTACAGTTGTCCATCTACAATGGTGTACCATGCGTCTTTGACTCGAAGTCGCCGACCCATTTTTCTTCTGGTTCTTTTCCTGTAAGGATATAATCTGCTATCTCGGTGCACCAGTTGGGTTTACCCTGCTCACTTTGTTCCTGATCAAAAGAGATAAGTTCGTCGATGGCGTTAGCCATCATGCTAGTGATGCTTGGTGAGGTTATGTACTCCATAGGTATGGTCCGCTTAAACTCGAATTCGTTGGTAGATGCCATGTTTGCCAATGAGTTGGCGAGCTGATTCTCGTTTCATGGAATTTTGGTGAGCTCGAAGCTGTTGAATTCACCTGCTTTTTCCTGAACCATCTGGTGGTACTGCAGCATCTGATCATTTCTGGTGGCGTACTCGCCACTGAATAGGCTGGTAACGAGTTGAGAGTCGCAGAAGGCGTGTATTCGCAGGGCGCCGAGGTTCTTGACGAGTCGCAATCCAGCTAGCAGTGCCTCGTATTCTTCTTTGTTGTGGGATGCTTCAAATTTGAACCTGAAAGCTTGCTCGAGTACCTCTCTGGTAGATGATTCGAGCCGGACAACCCTTGCTTCCGTCTTGAGCCATCAACGTAAAGGTTCCATGTTTTTGGTGGAGGAGTGTTATCTACTCCAGGTGGGATCTCGGCTATGAAATATGTGAGGACCTGGGACTTGGAACATGTACGATTTCGATACTCCATGTCGTATTCGCTGAGCTCGACTGCTCACTTGGTTAACATGCCATATTGGTTTGGGCTATGGAGTATGGTTCGAAACGGCTGGTTAGTGAGTACGACGATAGTGTGTGACTGGAAGTATATTTGTAGTTTTCGGGATGCAGACACTACTGCCAGAGCTATCTTCTCAATGGCCGGATATCGCGTATCAGCGTTGTTTAGTGACTTAATGATGTAGAATATTGGTTTTTGTTCCCCTTGATTTTCTTTCACGAGGATGCCACTGACGGCTACCTCGAAGACGGCAACATATAGGTAGAGGATTTTGCCATCTTCTGGTTTGGCAAGCACGGGGGCGTTGTTAAGTATAATTTGAGCTCGTCAATGCGTCCTGGCATTTTTTATCCCATTCAAAGTACTTGTTTCCTTTGAGGATCTGGTAAAAGGGTAAACTCTTGTAAGTAGATTGGGAGATGAATCTGTTTAGCGCGGCGATGCGGCCTTTAAGGTTCTGCACTTCTTTTTTCGTTCTTGGTGCTGGTAGGTTGAGGATGGCTCATATCTGCTTGGGGTTTTCTTCGATCCCTCTCTTAGTTACGATGTACCCTAGAAATTCGCCTGATGTGACTCCGAATGTACACTTAGCTGGATTAAGTTTCATTTCGTAGAAGTTGAACGTTTCAAAACATTTCTCTAAGTGTTGCACATGGTCCTCAGCCTCGGTGGACTTAACCAGCATGTCGTTGATGTAAACTTCCATGGACTTGCCGATCTCGTTAGCGAACATTTTGTTCACCAGACGTTGGTAGGTGGCTCCTGTGTTTTTGAGCCCAAAGGGCATTACCTTGTAGCAGTATATTCCCTTGTCCGTGATGAAGGCCGTTTTTTCCCGATCTGCATGATGCATCATAATCTAGTTATATCCTGAAAAGGCATCCATAAAAGATAGGAGCTTGTTGCCTGCGCTGGCTTCTACAAGCCTGTCTATGTGAGGTAAGGGAAAGTTGTCTTTGGGGCACGCCTTGTTGAGATTGGTGAAATCGACGCATACGCGCCATTTGCCATTCTTCTTTTTCTAATTCTGATGTAGAGTTATAGGTCGGCTGAGAGCTTACGTTTTCTCTGATACCTGTAGGTTCACATATGGTGTTCAGTTAGAGAAAATGTTCGAGCTACGCGATGATTTCCCCTAGTCGTCCATGTTCCCTTTATTGTTGGGAATTTGATGCATTGGTGGTAGGTCGATACTGCCGCCTTCATGGAATAGAGCCATGGTGTACCTAAGATTACATTGAATGCTGAATTATGTTCCATCACGACGAATTTGACCATTTGGGTGGAAACCCCGGCCTGAACGGACAACTTGATCGTTCCAGTAGAAGAGACGGTTTCGCCACTGAAACATGTGAGTGTTTGCTACCATCTTTGATTAGGTCGGCGCTGATTTCCATGTTGTCTAGCGTTTCTTTTAAAATGACCACTGAGCTTCCTGTATCGACTAGTATTCTAGCTACCTCTGTATTTGCGATGACCAGCTCGATAACTAGGAAGTCGTTGTGGGGTTGACTTAATCATTTTAGGTCGGCATCTCCAAACTCAAGTGGTTGAGAAGTCGGCGCAATGTCTGTTTGTTCTTTTTATGCGGTAACAACTCGTTGCTCGGAGTTTCATATAGATCTTACCGAATCATTGCAGGAAGTTAAGCCACCCATGATCACGTTGACTCGTCTTCTTGGTAGTGATCCTTCTGTAGCTCGATCATCAGGGCTACAATCTCGAGTTTGAGTGGGGGGTGTCATATCGTCGATAGTATGCGAGCTCTTTTCCCAAACTATGCTGACGTGGTGGGCTTTATCCTTTGTGGCCGAATTATGCCATGAGTTCCCGCTTCGTCTTCTATCGTTATACCTACTTCTGTTGGTATTAATTTCTCCATCCTGAAATTTCTTTAAAAGAATAGCCTGTAAGTGATGACAGTCTGCGGTTTTGTGCCCGCTTCGTTTATGGAAATCACAGTATGCCTCCGGGTCATCATCAAAAGATGGAAGCTGGTCTGTGGTTTTCCCACTTTCGGTGATTGCATAGGTAGCGCGACCTCGTCTGTCTCTTGAGTAGTGCTACCTAGGTTCCCGAGGAATCTCATGCCTATCTCGGCTTGGTTTCACGACGTGATGCTTTTTAGACATTACAACATGCTCTTCCTCTATTTCGATGAACTTGTTGGCTTTATGGAGTGTCTTCTAGTGTTTGTGGTGGGTTGATGAGTAACTCATCCTTGAACCTTGAATTAAACCAAAGGGCCTTTTGTAGAGCGGTGATTGCTCCTTCATCATTAATTACTATCCGAGCTACAACTCCCTTGAACCTGTCAATGAAATCCTTTAATGATTCACCTTCCTGCTGAGATAGCGTCCATAGGTCGGTTGTCGAAGCTTTCTTCGCGATGTACATTGAGTTGTGCTTAATGAACACGATTGAAAGTTGCTGGAAGTTGTTGATGGTTCCAGGTTCTAAACAGGAGAACCAATCCAGCGCTGATCCTTATAAATTTTCACCAAAGAGTTGGCACAAACCTGCATCTCGTTCTTCTGCGGAGAACTGAGCTCATGCCATGGCGATGGTGAAAGTTGTTAGGTACTTGACCGGTTCGCTCTTACCTCATATCCCGCGAACTTGATATTGGCAGAATGCCGAACTGCGACATCGGTGACCCTCCTGGGGAATGGTGTCCTTTGTGTCTCTTCTATGGCACGAAGGATGTCGGGAAACGAGCTGGTGGCTTGGTGTACCTGCGAGCTCATTAATTTTAATTGTTCACGAATGTTTTGGAGTTTGGCATCCTTAGTTGTGCTTCTGAATCTCGCTGTGTTCATGTAGTCAGGTTGGCCTTGGTGTTCAGCTGCCGTTTCAGGTGTCCGCTGGGATGCTCCGAATAAAGAACGGTTCACCGTGCGCGCATCCCTTTCTTCTCTGGAGGCGGTGGTACCTTCCAACTGTGCCCTTAGATTCTGTGATTCTGCTCTGAGTTTAGCTGTTTCTGCCTTATGCTCGTTCATCTGGTTCAATATGTTCTGCATGGTGATCTCGGGGATCTCGTCTTCGTGATCTGATCCTACTATGTCAATTTGATCGTCTCTGTTTCCCGCATCAGCGGTGGTGTCGGTGGATCCGTCTGGTGCTTTTTTGATTAATCATGTGGTCATTGCTCCGGTTGCTTTTTCCCTGTAAAAGAGATTGTAAGATTGTCTAGCTGATTGTACCCACAGACAGTGCCAACTGTTGAATCAAGACTTAACAATTAGGTTAGGTCTTTGATCTCGTGGGTTAAAGCTTAGGTGATCTCAAGAAGAACTTCATATCTCTTTCTAGAGTAACTACATGTGTATTTATACTAAGAATACATGCTTAAAAGCCCTAATTACATGTTTTGACCTAATGGGCTTCAAGCTGGAAGGCTCAACTCGTCAGATCGGCCCAATTTAGCTTCAGGCCTTGTAGGTCGCCTTGGGTTCTACAGGTCATCGCCCACCTGGGCCTTCAGCTGAAATGGGCTTTTGGGCAGGTGCTAAACCTCATATCAACACTCATCATTCTACATATTCAAATTTGTTTACCTTTCATTCTATGGACACTCAAAGACAAGTAAATGTTCTTGTACATCTAAAAGGTGTGAACTACTTGCTTTGGTCAAGAACAGTGAAGACAACCCCAGAAGGCAAAGATCTTTGGAAGCATACTCAAGAAGATGTTCCAACTAAAAAGACGGTCAAAGATGGTGATAACGAAGACACCTCGGCCGATGAAGATAAGTTTCTCCAAGATGACCAAATGGTCTTTGGAATCTTGCAAGGTTCACTAGATCCATCAATATTGGAGGCATACTCATATTGTAAGTTTGCAAAGGACCTATGAACCACTCTTTACAAGGTTTATGGAAACCTATCTAACTTGAGCAGAGTCTTTGAAGTCAAGAAATCTATAAATGAGCTCAACCAAGAAGACATCAAATTTACAAAAATTTTGGTAAATTTAGAGATTTGTGGGTTGGGTTAGAAATGCTTAGACCTATGACTACAAATCAAGATACCCTCAATGAAAAGAGGGAACAAGATAAAGTATTCGGCTTCATTCTTACTCTCAGTTCTACTTACAACGACCTAATCAGCATATTCTAAGGAGTGACAAACTACCAACTCTTGAAGAAGTGTGCTCCAATATACAAAAGGAACAAGGATCCCTAGGGATTTTTGGTGGGAAGAAAGATCTCATTATGGCAAATCAAGGCTCCTACAAAGGAGATGGAAGAAAGAGTTTATTTTGTGACCATTGTAAAAGAAATGGTAACATTAAGGAGAAGTGTGGGTTCTTCATCCACATCTAAGACCACCTAGAAACAACAATGGTCCTAGAACAATATTTAATGGATCAAGGACACACTATGCTCAAAACCGAAAGGAAAGAGAGTCCGGAAGCTCAAATGGGGCTAATCAAACTACGAATTTTCCAAACCAAGCCCAAGAATACTAGTCTCTTGCATTGGTTTCCTACAATCACCAAGCCACTCCTTTAGTCTCAAGCGACTTCGTAAGGAAAAGTGACCTAGATGCTTTGGTCAAGGCTCTCAAGGAGGCATCCATGTCTGGTAATGTGCTGAGTAGCTTCAATAGTGAATAATTACTTGCTAAAAACATAACTAGACCCATGATATTAGATTCAGGGGCTTCCCATCACATGATTAGTAGTCCGAATTTTTAATTAGTGGTCTAGAACCAGCTTTTGGTCATGTTATAATTGCAAATGGGGACAAGTTTCCCATAAATAGTATTGGTAGTCTTAAACTTTTTGATAAAGAATCAAAAGCCTTCTTTATGCCCACATTTACTTCAAATCTAGTATCTATTAAAAGGATTACTAATGATTTAAATTGCAATGTTATATTTGGACCTAATGCGGTTTCATTTCAGGATATTGAGTCAAGCAAGATGTTTGGTACCGGAAAAACCAAGGATAGGCTTTATATTCTTAGAGGAAACAAGCTTAATTCTCCTTTATCTTTTGTTTTTTCATCATCTTTTGATAATACTAGTAATGTGTTATGGCATGCTAGATTAGGACACCCTCATGTTAAGGCTTTAAGATTGTTGTTGCCTAGTATTTATATGGATCATTATGATTGTGAATCTTCTATACTTGGTAAATATTGTAGATCGATGTTTACTAAGTCTACAACTATGTATGAAAAATGCTATGATTTAATTCACTCTGATGTTTAGACATCTCCTTGCGAATCTAGAGAGCAGCATAAATACTTTGTAACTTTTATTGATGAAAAATCCAAATACACTTGGCCAACGCTTTTGCAATCCAAAGATAGAGTTTTAGAAGCTTTTCAAAATTTTCAAGTATACATCTCTAATCACTTTAATGCATTTGTTAAAATTATTAGATATGACAATAGAGGAGAGTATACAAGCCACGCTTTTAAAAGCCACCTAGCTAAACATGGGATTCTTCATCAAACAAGTTGTCCCTACACCCCTCAACAAAGCGGAGTGGCTTAGAGAAAGAGTAGACACCTCATGGAGGTTACAAGATCTATGATTTTCCATACAAACGTGCCAAAGAAGTTTTGGGGTGATTCCGTAGTCACTGCGTGCTACTTGATTAATAGGACACCATTTAAAGTCCTCAATGACATATCACCTTATGGAGTATTAGTAAAAACACCTCCTCCAATCACTAACTTACGTGTGTTTGGTTGTGTTTGTTTTGCATTGGTATATGGTGATCAAAGGAACAAGCTAGAAGCACCAAGGCATTGTTAATTGGGTATTCAATCACCCAAAAGGGGTATAAATATTATATACCCGAGACGAGGAAGATCATAATCACTAGGGATGTGAAATTTATAGAGAACAAGCAATATTATGAAGAGAGAAATTGGGATACACTTAAGGATCTCTCCACCTCACCTTCGGATAGGGTCAAAAATCTCAAAATGTTACTTGAGAAACTTGGATTGAATATCCTCCCTACGACTTCAGCGGAAGGTTCTCAAACTCCTCGAGAGCATAAAGAAGCTCCAAATGGTGAAACCAATACTCAAGAAAATGATCTTCACCATCTTGATCATGAGGGGGACAACCAACATCTAAGTAATCTGGATATAGCACAAGAAGATCATCATCCGGATTTAGCACAAGAAGTAGGCCAAGACCATCAGAATGAAAATAACCATGACCAAGGTGATTAAGCTCAAGCAATAATCTCACCTCCGGTTCTAAGAAGAAGCTCTAGAGTGAGGAAACCACCTTCAAGATATTTCAACAACAAGGCGGTGGCTCATCCAGTACAAGGGGTTTGATCTTTAACTCAATTTCCTCTTACTCACCAAGTCTTTATTGGAAAATTAGACAAAGAACATGTTCCAAAGACATATGGTGAAGCAATGGAGAAGAAAGAATGGAAGGAGGCTATTAATAGTGAATTGGAAGCCATGGAAACAAACCGAACTTGGACCATAGAGGATCTCCCAAAGGGAAAGAAAGCCGTAAGATCCAAGTGGGTTTTTACCATCAAGTAAAAAAAGCAATGGAGACAATGAGAGATACAAAGCAAGACTGGCAGCTAAAAGATTCACCCAAACTTATGGAGAGGATTACTTGGATACGTTTGCACCCGTAGCTAAACTCCACACATTAAGGGTTATTCTTGCTTAGCTACTAACCTTGATTGGGGATTGTGGCAGATGAATGTCAAAAATTCCTTCTTGCAATGAGAGTTGGAGGAGGAAGTCTACATGTACCCACCTCCCGGTTTAGAAAAAATCTTTCAAGAAAAAGTTCTCAAACTAAAGAAGGCTATATATGGACTGAAGCAATCTCCAAGGGCTTGTTATCACAAACTAAGCTCAACTTTGAAGACAAGAGGATTTGTAAAATCAGAAAGTGATCACACCTTATTCACACTCAAAATTCGCAAAGGTATAGTGGTTATTCTCATTTACGTGGATGATATCATCATCTCTGGGAATGACAAGGTAGGCATACAATCTACTAAGGAATTTCTTAAATAAGTCTTGGACATTAAAGATTTGGGAGAGCTTAAATATTTCTTCGGTATAGAAGTGTGTAGGTTTAAGGGAGGATTGTTTTTATGCCAAAGGATATATACACTAGATTTGCTAAGTGAAACATGGAAGCTAGGTTCGAAACCAGTCAAGACTCCTATCGAATATGGCTACAAAGTCATTAGAGATGGGAGGTTGAAGACGAGGCATATGAAGATCAACATCAATATAGGAATTTGGTAGGAAAGATAATTTACCTAACCGATATTTGTTTTGCAGTAAATCAGATAAGTCAACATATACAATCACCTATGCAAAGACATTGGAAGATGGTGGAAAGGATTCTTCGATACCTAAAAGGAGTTTTGGGCCAAATAATATGGATGGGATGCAACAAGAATACAGAGATTGTGGGATATTGCGATGAAAATTGGGCTGGTGATAGGGTGGATAGGAAGTTGACAACCGGCCTGCACCTTTATAGAAGGAAACCTTGTGACTTGGAAAAGCAAAAAGCAAAGTATCGTTTCACACTCAAGTGTGGAAGCCGAATATAGAGCCATGAGGAAGCTTACAAACGAGCTAACATGGTTAGGTTTGCTAAAAGATTTGGTCAATGAAATTAAAAGACCTAACACCATGAGTTGTGACAATCAGGCGGCAATACACATCGCCTCCAACAACATATTCCATGAAAGAACCAAACATATCGAAGTATACTGTCGCAAAGTCAGACAGATGGTTGAGAAAGGAGTGGTCTTACCATGTTATACAAAGAGCTCAGACCAACTAGCATATATTTTCACTAAGGCAACATGCCTGAAGGTATGTGAGTCCATCCACTCTAGGCTTGGACTCACTAATCTCATTAAGGAATTGAACCTTTAACCATAAATCCTATACTCTTTTTCCCTTAGTATGTTTTTATCCTAAGTGGTTTTTCATACTAAGGTTTTTAATGAGGTATGGTTCATGGTTCATGGTTCCAAACTTAGACATGTACCAAGTCTAAGTTTGAGGGAGGGGAGAGTATTAAAATAAAAAGGCTTAAAGTTCAGAAAACCTTAGGAAAATAAGCATTAGGCCAAGACACAGTGAGGTGGTTCACCCAGTCTTGACAAGGTGAGGTGAATCATCCAGTCTTGACGAGGTGAAGTGATTTACCCAGTCTTGACGAGGTGAAGTGATTCACCCGGTCTTGACGAGGTGAGGTGATTCACCCAGTCTTGACAAGGTGACGTGAATCAGACAGTCGTGACGAGGTGAGGTGAATCACCCAGTCTTGACGAGGTGAAGTGAATCACCCAGTCTTGATGAGGTGAGGTGATTCATCCAGTCTTGGCGAAGTGAAGTGAATCACCCAGTCTTGACGAGGTGACGTGAATCACCCAGTCTTGACGCAATGAAGTGAATCACCCAGTCTTGACGCGGTGAAGAAATTTATCGAGACTAAAAAAGAGCCGTTAGAATCCTCACTTAGTCCTTATCTTATCAACTTGTCTAAAACATTAATAAACTGTACTTGACCTAGTATAAAATAGCATTGAGTTTTTAAATAATTTTTGTTGTATCTTTATTTAAGTAACTTATGTAAGTTGAAAATAATTAATGATAAATTTTTTAATATTTATTCTCTCTTTACTTTTCCGCTTACTCTCTCTTTTGTTCTTCACATTTTCTTAATTTTTGTGCACCATTTGAATTTCATTAACTAGATAATGTGTCTTACATACTCATTCAGAGTAGATTTAGCTAAAAGATCAGCCTCCGTAACCTCAACACGAGGAACATCTAAGAAAGAGCAATAATTGAAAAAGCTCTTTAGAGCAATACAGTCTAAGACGATACTGTGTAATTCCAAAATAGTGTCTTCTTGATTGAGAGCTTTGATTAAAATCGTTGAGTCGGACTGAAAATTAATTGAGGTGATCCCCAAAATCTTGGCAGAGAGCATCGCTTCGCGCATCGCCACACCCTCGGCCATGAGAGCTGATCCTACAAAGCATTCAAGTTTATAGGATGCAAAGGAAGTACCATCGGGTTTGGTGATAATCCAAGCGAGCCCTGCCGTGATAAGTTCTAAACTCCAAGCTGCATCTATCGTACAGCGGGTAGTGATTCTTACAGGTTTTCGGCATGACTGTATTGAGACTGGTTTTGGCAGTGGTACTTGTGCCAACTGCCATTCTCTTGCACCCGCAACTGCAGAGGTTACCGTGTCTTCCACTGTAAGTATATGCTTCGAAAAAGTCAACTTGTTTCTGGCAGTCCATAAGAACCAGAAGATCCATGGTGACAAGGGGCCATTGCTTAATCCCACAAGTGGAATGCATGTGGCCTTTAATCCTAGTGTCCACAGTTCCCTGATGTTTAGAATCGAGTCAAGGTACAGTGGTCGGTGGAAAGGAGCTGCAGACCAAACGTTGCGTGAGAATTCACACTCCAGGAAGAGATGGAGATCAGTTTCCATCTGTCCACATCGTGGGCAAGTGCCTAAGACTTGGATTCCTCTGTTTCGTAGATTATGCCCTGTTGGTAGAGCTCCCTGGATTGCTTTCCAAGCTAGTAGTTTAATCTTCTCAGATATCTGTAAGTGCCATAGATACTGGATCCAGTTGAAAGAGGAGAGTCTTCCTGTTTCATTATTGTTCCTTAGTTCCTCTGCCACGTAGTAACCTGATTTGGTAGTATATGAGCCAGATTTAGATTTCAGCCAAATCCTTTTATCCTCTGCATCAAATTTGCTTAGCTTCAGACATAGAATCTGTCGGACCAGGTTCGGGAATAGTTCCCTGATTTTGGCGATATTCCAGTCTTTTGTACGTTGATCGATGAGAGATGAGACTGTCCAGTTATGGCTTTCTCGAGTCGCTGGGCCATAAGGTTGGGATTTGGTTGATAGGGAGATCCAAGCATCATTCCATAAGGAGATCGATGACCCGTTTCCAACAACCCAGCCCAATTGTGTTTTCAAAGATCTCTTCCTATTAGTAAACCACTCCAGCCATGAGAAGCTTTTGGTGAAGGGGAACTCTCCAAGGAAGATGTTTGGGGAATATATTTTCCTCTGAGCAACCGAGCAAGGAGTCCTAGTGGATTTTCCCATAGTTGCCAACTAAGTTTTGCCAACATTGCGTCATTGAACGCTTGAATGTCTCGGAAACCAAAGCCACCATTAGCCTTCGAATTTGTTAATTTGGTCCAAGCAACCCATGACATCTTTCTCTCCCCCTTTGAGGAATCCCACCAAAACCGAGTTAAAGCCGATTGTATTTGTTTACAAAGGGAGATTGGGAGTTTAAAGCAAGACATGGTGTAGACGGGCATAGAAGCAAAGGACACTTTTTAGCATAGTCATCTTTCTGGCGGGGGATAGATACTTGGATGACCAACTAATGGCTCGTTGGCGTATCCTATCTACGATTGTAGCAAAAAGATCTTTTTCCGGCGACCAAAATGTTCCGGGAGTCCCAAGTACTTCCCGAGACCACCCTCTTTGGATATCTTAAGGATACTCTTGACTCGGTTCTTTAGAGAAGGGTTCGCCTTGCGTGAGAAGGTAATGGATGATTTTTGGGTATTAATAGATTGGTCGGATGCTAATTCATACTTGTCAATTAGTTCCTTGAGGGCTTTGACACACTTTAGGGATGTTTTACAAAAGAACATGGTGTCATCCGCGAAGAGAAGATGGTTTATCCTTGGGCTTCCCCTAGCTATTTTGACCCCGCTTAACCGGCCATTTGCTTGTGCTTTGATACAAAGTCCAGATAACACTTCGCTACATAGGATGAATAGGTAGGGTGAAAGGGGGTCACCTTGCCTTAATCCTCTAGTGGGGATAATAGAGCCTTTAGCGGAGCCATTGATTAGGAATGAGTAGGTCACAATAGTGATGTATTGCATAATCCAATGAATCCACTGAGGATGGAAACCAAGACGTTTAAGGACCATTTCCACAAAGTTCCATTCGAGTCGGTCATATGCTTTTGACATGTCCGTTTTGACCACCATTGCACAATGTTTTTGTGCCTTCGAGTTTTTCAAGAAGTGAAGGACTTCATGGGTGATTAATACATTGTCTGAAATTGCTCGGCCTTTAACGAAGGTGGATTGATTCTCCGAGATTAACGAAGGTAAGATAGGTTGGAGTCTTCTAGAGAGAAGCTTTGCAATTATCTTATAGTAGACGTTGCATAGGGCAATTGGTCTGTAATCCGAAACCTTACTTGGGCTTTGTACTTTTGGTATGAGACGAATGTGTGTTTCATTAAGATTCTCGGGTAAGGACCCGGACGTGAAAAAACCCCTGACTTCTTATGTTATCTTGGGACCTACCACCGTCCAATTGTTTTGGAAGAAACCTGCTGAGAAGCCATCCAGTCCCGGGGCTTTATCGGGATGGATGGAGAATAATGCGTCTTTGATTTCCTTAGCATCTGGTATGAGAGTTAATCAGTTATTTATCTCACTCGAGATTATCAGATGTAAGGTCTCTGAGATTAGGTTCTCTGGATTAGACAGTGAGGATGTGAACATCTTCTTAAAATACTATGATATCGATTTGGTAATAAGTTCCTCTGTATGAGCCACAAAGCCGGTCTCATCCTCAATTACTGTTATCAGGTTTGATTCATTCCTACATCTTGATACAGCATGAAAGTAAGACGTGTTTCTGTCGCCCATAGCGAGCCATAAAAGACGGCTATGTTGTCTCCAGTAATGTTCTTCCTCCTCGAAAGATTTATGGAGGTTTTGCTGAATATTGAGGACTTCTTCCCTGATTTGAGCATTATTGGAGGCTTCGATAAGTTTCCTGCGATTTTCAGTAATTGCCAGTCTCTTCTTACGTGCCTCTTCTCTTGTCCATTTGACTAGAAGGCCTCTGATTTTGGTGATCCTAAATTGCACAGAGGTGTTCTCGTGCTGGTTCCATTCTTCCTCAATGAGGGCTTTAACTTCGAGAACATGATTTAGTCACCTATCGAATCTGAAAATTCCTTTTCTTTTTTCCTTCGATGTGTCAAGATGAGTGATCAAATGTTTGTGATCTGATTCTTCGAAGTGTAGATACTCGCAATGTTCCAATGAGAATTTTTCAAACCAGAAGTTGTTTCCTAAAGATCTGTCAAGACGGCATCGCACTTTATGCTTATACCTGGTCCCTTTCCAGGAAAGAGGATTACCCGAATGTCCGATGTCGAAAAGATCGCATTCTAAGAGCATGGATCTAAAGTCAATGAACGAACTTTCTGATCAAATTGGGCCTCCTTGCTTTTCCTCGTTGCAGGTAATGTCATTAAAGTCTTCGGACAAGAACCATGGTTCCTGCCGGGAATGGGCTAGGCTACGTAGATGTAGCCAATTGAGCTGTCTTTTCTCTTTTATCGGATCCGCGTATATGAAGGAAGCAAAGAACGGAATAGGTCCATACTCAATACGTGAATCAATAAGATTATCACTTGAAGATAGAATTGTTATTTTGAGATTAGAATTCCATAGCAAAACAAGTCCTCCACCACCGCAGCCGTGTGGGGGTACTGTAATATAGCTAGTCAGATTTAAACATCGAAGTTTGTTGATTACAAAGTCATCGGAGTTCTTCGTTTCCGAGAGGAATATGATATCAGGAGATTGGGCTTTGTTGATCTCCTTGATTCGTCGAACTGTCCAACGGTTCCCAGCCCTTGGCAGTTCCAGCATACTATTTTTAAGGAAGAGGATTTGATGGATCCTGAAAATCCATCGTTCCTTTAGTCATAGGGGGAACCATTTGCATCTTCGGAATACCGGAACCTTGTCCCTTAGCTTGGTCTTTCCCCTGTGGATCAGAGTGGCCGAGGTTTAGCTTAGATATTACATTGCGGCTAGATCCAGCAGGTTTGGAGTTATTCCCATTATTCACTGGTGGTCTATCATGGTTGTTAGACTTTCTCCTCGGTGAGGGCTGCAGTTGTTTAACTCTTCTCTTCTTCTGCGTAGGTTCATATGGTACTTTGGGGGTCCCTTGGCGATTTTTACTCCCCGGAGGTCTTCCGAGTTTCTTCTTAGTTGTCACTGCGGCAGGGGGACTGCTTGACTGATGATTAACATGATGCTGAGAGGTGAGCCGAAGCAGGGCTGAGACTCTGTCGGGGGTTGATTGCATCACATGTGAATTGGGATCTTGGCTCTGGGCACATAACTTGGCTCTAGCCATTTGTTCTGCAGATGCCTCTAGGTCCCCGTTTTCTGCTGCCTGTTTGTATCTGATCAGTCTGGCTGCGCTTTCAGAGGGTTCGGCGCAGGTGATGTATTGTGTCATATAATTGTTTAGCTCTCCCAACGCTGATTCCACAGCCTTGGTAAGTCAGGGGGATTAGTAGAAGTCCCTGTAACACGTTCGAGATCGGGTCTTCAGGATCTAGTAGAACTTGATCTCTCTGCATTTTTCCCCGGTGCTTCTTCCCCATGATAGGGAGATCTGGTTATAGTGTTGCCTGGGTTAGTTGTATGGTGCTCTAGTCTAGCAGAGACTCGGTTGGATGGGGTAAGGCAATCCTATGTGGTTACCGTGGCTCTCCTCGCAATAACCCACTCTTTGCTATTAGAGGTTAGAGTTCGTCTGAGATCATTAGCTGCAAGGTCTTTGATCCTTCCTGAGCTATAGTTGGTTCTTTCCTTTTCCAGCCTTCTAGGATTGTTGGGATTACCATTTTCTTTGGGGTAGGAAGAGCTGTTCTGGGAGAAAAGTTGAGAAGATGATTTGCGAGAGTGATAGTATTGATTCTGATCGAAGTCCCTTGATCTTTTCCGAGAGGGTAGAGCCTGTCTCTCCTATCTATTGTCTTGATACTCAGTATAGTTTGGTATAACTCTCTGACTAGAGACATTAGGTGTCCTGTTATGAATTATGTCTCTGGAGTGAGTTAGCCTTGGTTGATCGAATTCCTTTTTTCCTTTGAAGTAGGGGAAATCTCGCTGGCCATGAGTGAGCCTAGAGCATTCGGAGCAGTGTCGCTCTGATTTTTCGTAGATCAGAGACACTCTGACTTCCTCACCAGAGGGAAATTCAATTACCGATGACATAATTAGGGGTTTCAGACCATTGACTAAGACTCTCATACGTGCCGCTTTGATTGAGATCTGGACACCTTCAACCTGTCCTATATCATCGCCAATGTTTCTGAGAATTTTCTCTGTCCATAGATGGACAGGAAGGTTTTGGACAGAGATCCAAAAAGGTATCATCGCCGGAAAGTTGGGAGAGAGAGAAGGCTCCCATTTTTGGAGTATGACCATCCATTTTGCAAAATGGTAAGGTATGTTCCCCAAAACCAGATTAAGATCTTCTTCAGAGGTAAAGTGAAACTGAAATCTTCCCTGGCCTAGGTCTACTCCAAAAGCTCTGGTGCTAGTTTCCCACAAGTTAGATAGGAATGGTACAAGAGACCATATGCGTTGAACTTTTGGGTTTGTAACCCGACCTATTAGTGAGAGAGAGATTGCTTCTGGAGCAGTTCGTTGTCATTTGGAAGTTCAACTCTTACCCTAACTGTTCTTGGGGGGAGTTTGAGTCGGAAGCGATACCTTTTCCTTTTTCAGAAGCAGAGAGTCTTCTAGCCATTATCGTTCAAATACTTGACCTAGTATAAAATAGCATTGAGTTTTTAAATAATTTTTGTTGTATCTTTATTTAAGTAACTTATCTAAGTTGAAAATAATTAATAATAAATTTTTTAATATTTATTTTCTCTTTACTTTTCTGCTTACTCTCTCTTTTGTTCTTCACAATTTCTTAATTTTTATTTTCAAATTCTAAAATAAAGATACTCTAAGATCACATTTGTTTTTCTCACTTCATTATTCCATATTCCCTAGATATTTGTTATTGATCAATTTTGCATGTGTTTATAATTAATTTTTATGTTATTATTTGGTTTATTGGGAATTGTTCCCATTTACTCTTGTTTATTATAGACATTCCCCCTAGTTTTGTTAATTACAAAATAAGCAAAAGTTTCATTTTTTCTTATAGAAATTTCCAGTATGTTAGTTAATAATATCCATGCATATTATTGTTACTACTTATTTTCCCAAATTTTTTGTTTGTTACGAACTGACCGAAAATGACATTACAATAATTAATTGTTACCATTTTGAGAAATTCCACAAAGTACCTAAAATATTTTATTCACAAAAACACTACAAATATAAAAACTAGTTTTTTATGATTTAGAATTTAGTTTTTTTGGATGGAGATTTATAAATTAGACTTTAGAATTTAGAATTAAATGATTAAGGGAGGTTTTGGATCTAAATTTAAAACTTTAGAGTTATATTAAATTTAAGGTATATTTAGAAGAAGAAAAAAAACTATTTTCTGATTTAAAATAACTGGAAATGTGTTATTATTATAGTTAAACTGAAATTTATAGTACTTTGAGAATTTCCACTACTATTTTTGTTTTGTTTTTTTTCTTCAAAACGGCTATTTTATTACTCAAATTTGAGTTGGTCTGGTAAACCAGACCGGAATAGAACAACTAATGTAATACATCTCACTATAGAAATATCTTGCTAGCTTAGCTAAATGATCATAAAATACATTTTTTTCTCGGGACACATACGAAATAGAAAAAGAAGTAAATCTCTCTCTTAGCTTCACTAGTTCCTTTCCACTACTATTTTTGTTTATTTTATAATTTTAATTAATTTGTATATACAAATATATTTGTTGTTACTATTTACAAATATATCAATCCATAGTCTTATTCTTTACACTAGTTCTGCATCCACGACTGTTAAAGTGGGTGGACTACGTTTACATACACTCTTGGGTAAGCACAAGAGAATTCAGCCCAACACTATATCTAAATGAGAAATAAATTAAGATGACCATATTTATTGATGGACTTGTAAGTAACCAGCCTAATGAATATATAATTAATAATTTGTGCCCAAAACAATATGATAAAAGAAGAAGAAAAATCACCTTGGAACTCTTTTTAGTTACATATTGGTTTTCTAGCCCCACACCGACTAAGTCATTATGGTTTCAACTTTTTTTTTTTGTAATACTAGATTAAGATTAAGAACAGTATCTACCCAAATGTAAAAATTTTTAAATACAAAATTACTAAAATCATTCTTTGGACAAAAAAATCGATAAGTGAAAAGCCGAACCGAAGCGAACCAAAATATTAAATTATCCAAAAATATTAAAATCTATTACCAACTAACCAGAATCAAATCTGATTCGAACTGAAATTATTAGAAGTCAAATCGAACAAACCAAATCAACAAAATTTCACCAAAAATAACTAATATATTTAAATTGTACAATATTAACTAAAAAATTTATTTTTATAAAAAAAATTTAATCAAAAATCAATTATAAACTAAAATATCTGAATGGATACTCGAACAAAATAAAATAATTATATGAATGGATAGTATTGTACTAACATTCATGGAGACTTTGGGCAAACAAAAAATATGTGGCCGTTATATTATATTAAAATTGAGGTTGTAATATTTTTTAAAAAACATACAATACTAATAGCAAAAACGACAATAACATGTTTTCTTTATGAAAAATAATTCTACAAAATATATTTTTGTTTATATTCCAAAATAAATAATGACACTAACATTTTTTCTTTCATGCTCAATTTATAGATAAAAGTGACTTTTTCAGTTGTACGCTTTCAATATTTTTATTTACTAATCAAACTTTTGTTTGAAATTAATTTTTGATTAGACTATTTCATGGATTGTTATTTTATAATTGTAGATTACAAAACTAAAACATATACATAAATTTTCACGATTAATAAATCATCGGTGTTCCAAAAAATATATAACATTTCTCCACTATATTATATATATATATATATATATATATATAATATTTGTTACACAACTTCTATTATATAAAATTTGTCATTTTAAAATGTGGTCTATTAGTTTACAAACTTTCATGTGGTCTTGGTAAAAGCTCTCTTTAATTGCTTTAAGGCCCGAATCTGCGAATAAATATCAAAATCTATTATATAAATCAACGGAATTGAAACCGAGTCGAATCAAAAATTTAATAATTGTACTAAATCCGAATCAAAGTTTAAAAATGTTCGAATGAATTTTAAATTTTTATATCCAAACTGCCTAAAATATAAAAAATCGAACCGAATCAAACCAAACCGAATATCCGAACCCCGTAACCTATTTTTACCAATTGTGCATTGTTTTACGCTTTTAAATTTGTTTAAGGAAATAAAATTGATATTATTCGACCGAACCACTTGAAAATTAAAGTGTCGGTTTTAAGTATTTTCTAGTTTACCCAAAAAGTAATATTCTTTTATCGTAAATACTTATGAGTTAGCACGTGGAGGTAGACAAAATAACGAATAATCATTAAATGTTGCTAAAATATTTTCTTTCGTATTTTAATAATTTAAATTGAGCCATCGAAAAAGACTTGTTTAATTACAAGCCGCCGGGTATTGGGACGCACATGAATAGAGAAACACTCTTTTTCATTGTCCCTTTAGTTTTGTTTAAAGCATCTTTATATTGTTAACGTGCTCACAATGATTCTCGTACTAACTTCACAAAAACAATGCATATAACACGATAACTGTCTAAATGGCATGTGTTATATCAAATTTAGATTCAACTATTTTGAATATATTATTTATTATAATTTAGACTTAGAAAAAAAGACAAATTAGTCACAAAACAATCTAATTCATAATAAAAACGGGTTAACTCATATCTCACAAATTTGAAACTGTAGGTTAAAAATATAATATCGATGTTTTTCTAGACACAAAATAATTTATAATTATATTGTTTTTAGGTGGTTACATGACGAGTAAGCTATTTCATATAATCTAGAACACAAAAGTTTTAGAAAGATGTATGTGGAATCTAAGAGTAGTCATACATGATGCATCATACGAGAATTAAATGAACCACCTCAAATTTTATATTTCAACCTTAGCTACGCTATAATCCATCATTTATATTTTTCATATTTTCCCCTATTTTAATTCCTTTGTTCATGATTTTTTTTTTTCCGGTATTCATTGTTAAAAGAGAAAATATAACATTATTTTATATCAACAGTGACTAATTTTCCACTAATTGTATTTTTAGAATTTTTATTTTTAAAAGTTTTAAGTAAGAAAAAAGTTTTTGTTATATTTTAATAATACATATATTTAATGATTTTCATGTTTTATTAAGTTCAAGATTTTATCTAAAGTATATTCAAATTAGTAAAACTTTAGAGAATGATAAACAAGTAAATTTATGGACAATATATTTTTGGATCAAATGTATATATACTAATAATAATAATAATAATAATAATAANTAATAATAATAATAATAATAATAATAATAATAATAATAATAATAATAATAATTAACTGGGTGAAATATTTTTTTATATCTACCACTAACTGGATTAATAAGTAAGTACTTTCAGAGTATCAGAATGAAAAAATCATAATCGTCAATAATTCATCATGGTGAGATGAACAAGTAAAATTATATCACTACCTTTTTAGTCATATGTAATTTTTAGTTTCAGATTTTCTTTTCAAACAATTTATGCAAAATCTTAACTTAAATATAAAAAGTTTAAGAAATCATAAAATTATCTTGTTAAATAATTAAAATTTTACATATGCAAAGAAACTCTGTTTTTTCGTACTATAAAAAGTTAATTATGAATCAAATCTTGTTCAAATGAATAATAATAATAA
>OVBE01001413.1:0-37013 GCA_900406425.1 Iberis pinnata | reverse complement strand
ATAATTGAAATAGAAATAAATAGATATATTAAACTGGGTTCAAGAATTTCTTCTCCAGATACAGGTTCAATAATTCAATCTCCCAGTAAAAAGCTCTCAAAAGTTTGCAAGATAAAAGATAAAAAAATAAAATCTAAGCCACAAGGCTTTTATAGTTCTAAAAAGTAAAATAAAAAATATGGAAAATAACATATAGCTCTTGAGGACTTGGGTGCAAAATTGGATTAAGCATTTATAGTTCAACAATAGAATGGCCGGTGAAGAGAATGAAGATATTGAGTTTCATTCCATTGTCCAAGATATTGAGTTTCATTCCATTCATCGCCAGGTTGGATTTGAATATGAAGATAATCGCCCTTAAGGTCCAACTTGGAGAAAATATATGCGGTGATCAAGCCAATCTGGTCAAGTAGATCATCGAGTCTTTGAATAGGAAAACTGTAACGGACCGTAATCTTATTGATGGCACGACTATCGACACACATGTGCCATGATCCATCTTTTTGGAGTCAAAAGAGCTGGTATAGTCGTCAGGCTCAAACTTTCTCGGACATGACCTTTAGCCAATAATTCTTCAACCTGGCGTTGGAGTTTTTCATGTTCCTAAGGGCTCATGTGATAATGCGAGCAGATAGGGAGAGACACATTAGGCATAAGATCTATACTATGTTGAATGTCACGAAAAGGTGAGATATTGGTAGGAAGGTCTGTTGGAAAAACATATCTGAAAGAAGAGAGAAACGAAGACAACTACTCAGCAACGATGATGAAGAAGTTGGAGAAGCGGCCGAGCTGATCGTCGTAACTAAAGCCAGGATGGTCTCGGCATCATCAATCTATTATTCAAACTCAGCCTTTGATAGCGTGAGGAGAGTGTGTGTTAAAGATGGCTTTGCTATAGGTGGTTGTGACGTGAGACGAGACGAGTCGGGAAACTCCTTAGTGGGAAGCAACGTGATGGTGCTAGCCTCAAAGAAAAATTGTATGTATTAGACTTACCACGGTGAAGCGCGTCGCGCTCAAATTGCCACAGACAGCCAAGTAGGATGTGACATGCATCCATAGGAAGCATATCACAAGTCACGACATCCTTGTAAGTCCCAATCGAAAAGGAAATATGTGATTGTGCTTTGACAAGAAGTTGTGTGCTATTGTTAAGCCATGCAAGTTGTTATGGCGCAGGATGTGAAATTGTTGCTAATTTCAACTAACTAACAGCGTCATCGAAGATAGCGTTGGTGTAGCTGCTTGAATCAATGATGAGCTTGCAGATCTTGCCATTGATTGTGCAAGTAGACCAAAATAGATGTGTATGAATCCAGGACTCCTCAGGTGAACATGGAGAAAGGCAGTTGCGACATATCTTGAGTGTTTTTGATGGGGAGCATGTACCTCTAATGATGAGATTAGAATGATCATCATCATGAGGATAGTCCAAAATTTAGTCATCATAGACTAGATCTCTACTTAAGTCCACATCGTGGATGACAAGTCCTCAACGCTACTGATTGGGACAGGATGTTTGTTGATGTCATGTTTCACCGCAGGTGAAACAACGTAGAGCACCGGTATGGGGCGGACGTGATGCTGCAATGGAATATATAGCTAGTGCTTGAGTAGATCTAACTGTTTGAGGGGTGGGGGGGCAGAGTTGTCAGTCGGATTCGTAGGAGTTAAATCAATGCATGAATTTTGTTGTGTTACACGGTTATTGTTAGTTGAAGACCACGATGGCCAGAACTGTTGTTCCACGCCTAACCCACGTTGATGAGCTTTTGATACCTTTATGGGATTGAATTGTTGTATCAATAATTGTAATTGTGAACGTAACCCTCCAAGGAATTGAGAAACCAATAAAGGAACATGAGCTGCCATCACAAATAATTCAACCGCGTAATCATTGATGGAGCGTGTACCTTGTCGTAGATTTTGTAACTTTGTGTACAAGGTTCTCTCGTAGTTATACAGAAGAAATTTGCGCCGCAGTTTGCCGGCACGCCATCGAGTATCTTTGAATTGCACCCACTAAGTCATAGCCCGACTCTTAAAACATGTAATGACGAGAGAAACACGTATATTATTTGGTACTTGTATGAAATCCTGAACATCTTCCACCATGTTAAGCCAGTCGATAAATTCTTCTGGTTTAAGGTGCCGGAAAAGTCAGGTATCTCAGCCTTAAAACCAGAGTCCCACATGTTGTTAACTCGCTCGGTATCTCTTTGTCGTTGTCGCTGTTGATGTCTACCTTATGGAGGTTGGAGATCATCTTAGTCAGTGAAAATATTTCCCAAAGAGTCATCATCGGAGTCTTGATGCGATTGTTAATGAACTGGTTGTTGCTGGTTTCGTAATACCATTGTTAAAGCGTTATGAACTGCCGATTGTAATGCTTCTTGTAATCCCTGGTAAAAGTTTTGAGTGCTTGTCGAAACTCGTCTTATTGTTATCAACTGATGTAGCTCACACTACGTTTGAGAATTCCCAAGAAAGATGTAATCATTTCGTTCTAAAAAAGAAAAGTTTCGTCTCTTTCTGCCTCGGTATCTGAGCCAAGGCGATTTCCTCCTCTCTTCGGAGCTGCTATCTCGCCGGCGTTGCTCAACGGCGCCGGCCCCCTCCGTCCATGGGCTTTCCAAAGCCCAAGAAGAAATATCCACCGAAGAAGAAGAAGAAGAAGACCCAACCTGGTTCCTCTCCACCGATTCCGAAGAAGAAGACTTCCGTCCCCTCCGATGCAACATTCATCTCCGACGCAGCTCTGGCTGGCTCCACCGCTGTGGGATCTGAGTCTCCCCCTACGGATCTGAATGATTCCCAGCTCCTAAGCCAAAAATCTGCTCGAGATTCTTCAGTAGATTTGTCGGCTCCCTTGTCTGAATTTCCTCTTTTAGAGAAATACAAATCCCTTAGCTCAACAGAAGAAGGTGAAGTTACACCACCAAGAAGTACTACCATAGACCCTAACTCAAAGAGTGAGGCTCTCATCAAGAATGTGGATGCTCCTGCTGCAACCACCAAGCTGATTTCATTTGTAAATCAAACCACAGGTCCCTCCCTTATTTCACAGAGTGAGGCACCAAACAACACTGAGGACCCACAAAGGACAGACACGGCTTTGATCCAAACAGTGAATCTCTCTAAAACAATGGCATCTCCAAAACAAAAGACGTCAAATCTGGAGCCCTCCTCGGTTAAACTTTGGAGTGATCTAATGAAAGTTAGTAACAAGCTCCAACCTAAAGGCAAAGCCTTTGTGCTAGACTCAGGTGAGAGGTATGTTCAAATACCAAACAAGGTTACTGAAAATAACAGTAAGTCTTGGGAATTCTTTATCCTTGGCCAATTTTATGAAGAACCTCCCTCACGAGGTGCAATCCATGCCATTATAAACGGGATTTGGAGCAAAACCCGCAGAGACATTACTGTCACCAGGATGGAAGGTCACTCCTTCCTGTTCCGAGTCCCATGTCCTCACGCTAGGAAGCGTATTCTAAGTCAAGGACTTTGGCAAATACAAGGCCAAACCATGTTCGTAGCAAAATGGACTCCGGGTATCAAACCTTCAAAACCCGAGCTCTCAACAGTTCCGGTTTGGTTGGAACTAAGAAATGTCCCGTTCCCATTTTTCTCCGAAGAAGGATTAGAGCACATCGCCGGTCTCGTGGGGCATCCTATTGTCGTTCATCCCTCCACCTTAAATCTCACAAACCTGGAAGTTGCAAGAGTCTATACCATCATCGACCCTCGCAAGCCTTTTCCCGAAGCAGTTAATGCACAGTTCGAGTCCGGCGAGATTTGTCGTGTGGAAGTGTCCAGCCCGTGGCTCCCCTCCCTCTGCGAACACTGCAAGCGCGTAGGACACACCATCTCACGATGCCCTACAGCCCCAATCAGGTGTCAAGGCTGAAAATCAACAAAACATAGTGACGATAAGTGTCCTCGTGTGCATAAAGAAAAGCCTGCCAAAGATCAACCAATATCTCATCAAATTTACAAACCAACTGGTAGAATTATGTCACTTAACTCAGATAAAGAACCTGCAAGTGTCAAAGACAAAGGCAAAGCAATCGATATACCCCCTCAACACCAAGTTATCACGGCTTCAAATGTGCAAGTGGATCAATCGGCCACTTCATCTTCACCCATCCCTCTCGAAAGCAACTTACCCACTACCCAACGTCACCTTCTAATTGGATCAGGGAAGGGAATTAATTTCGATTCAACAAATACAGGAATGGATTCTACACACCTCCCAGGACTGAGTAATTGTCTTCAGATAGATCTTGGGCTTCCAAACCCACCCGAAACAAGGTCCCCATCATCTTCTTCCTCAGATTCTGCCTCTGATGTTGAGACTTTTTCAAATGACGAAGACAACCCGGCCGAAACAGATGATAGATTTCTCAGAGCTGTTTCTCAGCGTCAACTGCGTCGATCTACAATCGAGGCTAGAGCCACAAGCTCTAGTTGTCAATAATTATCATCCTTCTATGGATATTTTTTGCTATAATATTAGAGGTCTAAATGACCATACTAAATGGCGTATTATTAAGCAGTGGTTAAGGTTTCATAAACCTAGTTTTGGGAGCTTTTTGGAAACACACGTTCAACCAGAGAAAGCATCAAGCATCATGAAGAAGTCATTCTCAGAGTGGTCTCTTATAGCAAACTACTCTTTCTCTCCTTTGGGAAAAATCTGGATTATCTGGAAAGACCCAGCAACTGTCACCGTCTATCAACGATCACTACAATCTATCACTTGTAAAGTCAAGCTCACTCCATCTTCACCACCGTTCTTTGCAACTTTTGTCTATGCCTCTACAACACCTTCGGATCGTCTCCCCTTATGGACAGAATTAACTGCCCTAGCCATGGACTCTCAGCTGCTTAATCAACCTTGGATTGTTCTTGGTGACTTCAACCAGATTTTATCAGGAAGTGATCATTCTTCCATGGACTCAAACTTCTCCTTGGCAAATATGAGGCGCTTTGGAAGCTGTCTTCAATCATCCGGTCTCGAAGATCTAACTTACAGAGGAAACACCTTCACTTAGACAAATAATCGGATCAATGATCCGATTCCTAAAAAGCTTGATCAAGTTCTTGTCAACAACTACTGGCTATCCGTCTTCCCATCCTCACTTGCTGTGCTCGGGGAAGTCAACATCTCTTATCATTGTCTGAGTTGTATCTACCTAGACATGAATCTTGAAAGGAAAAAGAAACCTTTTAAATTCATGAATTGTTTCTTGCAAAATGATGAATTCATATTTCTTATTAAGCACTTATGGCCCAATCTTTCTTTTGCAGGGACAAAGATGTTCACCTTCTCCAAAAAAACTCAAATGGCTAAAGAACATCATCAGAGACTTTGCAAGGAGAAATCTTTCCAACCTAGAGAAAAGAGTTGCTGAAGCACATACCTATATGACCTACCTTCAGAATCAGCTCCTCAACAGACCAACCACTAATATTGCTCAGAGAGAACGACTTGCACATGCTAATTGGCTGACCTTAGCAAAGGCCGAGAGCTCTTTTCTTAGGCAGAGATCACGGATAAGCTGGATTAACAAGGGAGACGCAAACTCTATGTTCTTTCATCGATCAATCGCTTCTAGGACCTCTAATAACAACATTTATTTCTTGGAAAATGCTGCAGGTGAAATCCAGTCCGACCCGAAGAAAATTTCTTCTATTGCGGTTAATTTTTTTCAAAAATCTTATTGGAACAAGACCACCACCATCCACAGCAACTTTGCTCATAATCTCCGATATCATTGACAAGACATGCACAGAACCGGATCAGCTACGCCTCGAATCCCCGGTCACAATAATGGAAATCAAGGAAGCGTTCCACCAATTACCTCGCAACAAGGCGCCAGGCCCGGATGGGTACTCCGTGGAATTATTCAGCAAAAAATTGGGAAACTGTCGGGCCTGATCTCTTAGAAGCCATGTTGGAATTGTTTTAGACCGGGAAGCTACTATCTCAATGGAATGCTACTTCACTTTGTCTTATTCCGAAAAAGCCTAATGCAACAGCAATGACAGATTTCAGACCAATCTCATGCTGCAACATCGTATACAAAATCATCTCAAGAGTGCTAGCAAACAGACTTAGAGGAGTCATTCCATCGCTAATCTCCGACAATCAATCGGCCTTCGTACCTGGACGATTGCTGCTAGAGAATGTCCTTCTCACTACGGAGTTAATCAACGGATACAATGGTCACTCCTCACCGCAAAGGGCTATACTCAAAATAGATCTCAAGAAGGCCTTTGACACTGTGAAATGGGATTTTGTTATCTTAACGCTTCAAGCTATGAAATTCTTGCCAAGCTTTGTGAGGTTAATAACAACGTGCATCACAACAACAAGCTTCTCGATCTCGCTAAATGGAGAGTTGCATGGCCATTTCAAAGGGAATCAAGGCCTACGTCAAGGAGACGCACTTTCACCTTTCCTATTCGTCTTGATCATGGAACCGCCCTCCCGTCTTCTTGATCATCACTACTCCTTGGGAGATATCAAATATCATCATCTTGCAGCTTCCCCACCAATCTCTCATTTAGTATTCGCCGATGATCTCATGGTATTTTTTGATGGTTCCAATCAATCTCTGCGTCATATTACAAACTGTCTTTTTGTCTTTGCAGGTTGGTCGGGTCTCACGATGAACTCTCTAAAAACGGAGCTCTTTCTTGGGGGAGAGAACCATGAGGAAACCTCACATCTTTCAGAGTTTGGTTTCACCATTAGTACCCTTCCAATAAGATACTTAGGGCTTCCACTTAAGCATCGCAAGCTACGAATAGGAGACTACAACCCCCTCATTGACAAGATAAAAGCGCGATTCACGTCTTGGGCTTCAAAATCCTTGTCATTTGTCGGACGACTCCAATGCCTTAATTCTGTCATCTTTAGCCTTCTTAACTTTTGGATGTCCTCATTTATACTACCCTCAGGTTGCATCAAGCTAATTAAATCTTTGTATGTGAAATTTCTATGGACATGGACTATTGATAAGAAACCATTTGCAAAAGTTGCTTGGACAAACATCTGTTTTCCCAAAGATGAAGGAGGCTTAGCGTTGCGAGATCTAACAATGTGGAACAAAACTATCAACCTCAAACTGATTTGGCTTTTGTTCTCAGATTCTACCTCTCTTTAGATAGCTTGGACAAAACGTCATAGGCTAAAACAAATGAGCTTCTGGGCACATGATGAATCGAAAGCCACATCCTCCACTTGGAAATCAATGTTGATACTTAGGCCACTAGCCAAAAGATTTGTTAGATGTGATTTGGGGTCAGAAACTATAGCCAGTTTTTGGCATGACCATTGGCTAGACTTAGGACCTCTAATCAATCTCCTTGGAGAAAGCAGTCCTCAAGAGCTAGGAGTTCCATTACGCAGCACAGTTGCTCAAGCTACTCAAAACGGTTCTTGGAGAATCAGACCGGCAAGATCAAATAATGCGGAGACTGCTCATATAGCCCTCTCCTATCTCTTCCCTTTTCTCTCTTGAATGACACATATTATTGGCGTACAAGTGTTTCTAATGTCACTAACTTACATGCTTTTACCACCTCAGGAACTTGGGAAGACTTGCAGCAAAGGAAGGAGCCGCTAACTTGGACTAAAAACTTTTGGTTCAAGGGATCATTACCCAAACACGCCTTTCACTTCTGGGTCTGCTCTCTGGACATGCTCCCCACGCAATTTCGGATCAGCCAATAGAACAACAATCAGAATCCATCTTGTTGCTTATGCTCTTCTTCTCTGGAAACACAGGACCATCTTTTATTTCGCTGCAACTACGCCATCTGTGTTTGGTGTCTTACCGTACGAAGGCTTCATTGTTCCTTTGATAGCTTCCATACTTGGAACTCGCTGACACAATGGCTTCTATCATCATCTCCGACAAAGACCAAGCTCTTGCGCCGTATTGTCTGCCAAGCCGTAACCTACTCAATTTGGCATGAGAGAAATGCAAGGATTCACTCAAGCGATAAACTCTCCCCCTCGCAACTATTCTCATTCGTTGATCGACTGGTTAGAGATATAATCCTCGCAAAGAGGAAAAAAAGAAAATTCTGTGCTTTGATGCTTCTCTGGCTTGATCAAAACTAGGACATGAAATTTAATTTAGCTTCTTTCTAGCAAAGTTCTAGGCTTTTTTTTCGCCACAACTCCCACTAAAATTTTTGTAACTACTGCAAAACTCTCATTTTAATGATATATACATATATAGCACAAAAGAGAATTCCCAAGAAATGAAGCAATTTTTAACGCGTTGAGAACTCTAAAATTTTATCCGAGATAAAAAGAGAGGAGTTTTCTAAAACCCTACTTTATTAAATTATGATGAATAAGTTACGTAAAACATAAGAAAGGACACATATTTATAGTGTCACGTAAAACGTAAAACCTAAAGCCAATTCCAAAGAAGAATAGGAAAAACCAACGAACTTAAAATAAACATAAAGCCAATCGAAAATCAAAGAAAACTAAATAAAGCATGTGATGCTCCGTATATCAGATATATATAAATTGTAGAGAAATTTCTTCAAATATCATCAAAAAAAGTTCAAATTTCGATAATACCACACACTCTCTACAGTTTCAAAATACTAGATTCCCAAATGTTTTAAAAATATCACAAATAGGGTTGGGCTTTCGGGTATTCGGTTCGGTTCCGGGTAGGAACCATTCAGTTCCGGTTCTTCAGTTCTTAAATTCTATTACCCAATGTATACTTTTCAAATATTCGGTTCGGTTCCGGTTCGGTTCTTGTCGGTTTCGGATTGGTTCGGTTCTATGTTAAAAGAACCAGAAAATACCCGAAATTTTCGATTCTAAATCGGTTTCGGGTACTTCAGACCCGAAATACGAAAAATATACCCAAAATTTTTGGTTCTAAGTCGGTTCCGGATATTTCTAGACCCAAAATACCAAAAGAATACCCAAAATTTTCGGTTCTAAGTCGGTTACGGGTTTGTCCAGACCCAAAATACCAAAAAGTACCCAAAAAGACAAATATTACCTGAAAAATTTAAGACTAAATTACCGGTAAGTACCCAAATATACAAAAATTACCCAAATAAAAATAAAAATTACCCTAAAAAAACTAAAATACCCAAAATATATATTAGGTATATATATGTTTCAGGTATCTGGTTTCTACCCATCGGTTCCCGGTCGGTTCCGGTTATACCCATGGTTCTTCATCTTAAGAACCATCGGGTATTTTTGGGTGGAACCAGAACCGTTTTGTGGTATTTTTAGACAAAAATGTGGTATTTTGGAACTTTTGGGAGTGTGTGTTATTTTTCGAATAAACCTAGTTTTTGTCGTATTTTTGAGAATCCCCCTAAATTGTATGACTGTTTTGTTTACATCCCAATATCGGAAAACCAGAGCAATTTAAATTTTTCTTTTCTAAACCGGAAGTGAGAAATTAATTGCATAAAAACATCTGAGAACATCCACAAAATATTTTTCGAAAGTTTAATTATATTATCTAGAAGAAAATTTGTTGGAGAAACATAATATCTTATATTTAATCAAAGATATTGTTAATTATCCTAACAATAATCTTTTAGATATTTCCTCGATTGTTGCAGAAAGTATTCTGTTTGTTAAAGATATTATCTCTTATTCTTCTCCAATATATACTTTCTTAAACCCCTATTAATACATACTCATATTCATTCCTAAAACTCACACCAAATTCAAGAACTCCTCTTTATGCATAAGATCATATACAAGATCAAAGAGAGAGTAAATAATATCGAAATATCAGATTCAAGGATTTTATCTAGAGTTCTTCACGTTCTTTTTTTCCTCCTCCGCTAACGTCACCAACTCTTCCGAACCAAGTATCTTCGATCGATGCACCTCCACCACCACCACCTTCGTCTCGATCTCCTTTCGACTGTGGTCTATGAATTTTGATCCGACGTCGGACGCACCGTAGATCTAGAGTCAAAGGTAATATTCATGTCTATTTTCTCTCTCCTCGATGCGACTATTTTCGCCTTCTAGCCGCCGCATAGGATATTTTTTTTCTTACCTCTGCCACTGTTGGATTCCTCTCGCCTCCATCAGCCTTTGGACGCACACACACCTTCCACCGAAAGTTTCACCGTTATTGTTGACCTCCGTTTTTTGCCGCTCCACTCGTTGGAATGTGTCATCTCCACCACCATTATGACCGTCTTTTTTCTCCAGAATCCAGCAATGGTCTCGAATTGTCAATCAGACTGTTGATGCTCCCAGGATTCAAGACCAAATAAACGAAACAAATTTTTATTTATAGAAAACAAAAAATTATGAATTTTGGTATAACTTTTAATTTTTAAAAATATATACTATCAAATAATTAGTTTTACAGATTGAGAATTAAGAAAATCTTACACATGCCCGTAGAGAAAAAAGGTATAATTATTTAGAGTAGAATGTGACAAAAAAAAATATGAAGAGTAGTTATCTAAAAAAATAAAGGTATAATCTAGAAAAAAATTATATATATTTTTTCTGAACAAATTGCATCAATAGTCAAAAGTATTTAAAGTGTAATAAGTTTGTAGAAATATTCATCAAAGTGAAAATCTCTCTAATTTATTTTACACTAAACTAGGCAACTTACTTATCAATTATATGAAAAGTTGTATGTGTCTCTCCTAATTGTGCCACATCATGAAAAAAAAAAAAGAAGTTATCAATTAAAAGTTCTTACCTAATTAGCACATAAGTTACTTGGACACTTAATTCACAATTTATGACCTCCTTCATTCTTCCATGCGAAATTTGAAACAACCCTGAGGAGAATTATCATCGACAACATTCAACAACTATTTTCATATAATTGGCTACAAGATCACGTTATGTCGACTCATTCGTTTTTTTGTTGTACTTATACAGAATTTGGGATTGGCTCTAATCTCTCTCCAAAATTAATTTTCATCATCGACCATTGATTTTTCTTTTTCTCTTTTAGACTATGGAAAACACTCAGTTTTTATTTCTCTTTTGAGGTTGTGTATAAATAAGAATGAAAATTGATTTGTTGTGGAGTGGTTAGGTGAAACTACGAGAGATCTTATGACCAAGCAATAGAAGATTTTTAATGATAACTACCTTTAAATATTGTCAGTTGTCATTGAGAACATAGTGTAATTGACGGACAAAAAAAGAGTCGTTATGTCACTCTAGTTTTTCTCTCTTTTTCTTTCCTGCTCATCTACAGTGACTTGCTCGTTTAATCTACTTCGGCGAGTCTCTCTCCGCCGGAGCTCCCCTTTTTTCCCTCTCTTAGGTCCTCCTCACCTTATGGAGAACAAAAACCACCTTTAAAATATCCCTCTCACCCCGCCTCCTCTTCAGTCTCTCTTCAACCCAAATCGGCCCCCACCGCTCTGACCTCCTCCGTCGTTAAGGACCTCAACAATCAGCTCTCTGCTCCAAGAAAAGATATGGTGTTGGGCTCCAACTCAGTAGCTCAATCAGGCCTCAAATCGATTGATTCATGATCCAAAATCCCCGAATCAAACACTGCTTCAATCTCAGCTTCAATCGACCCCCTCTCGGGTATTAATAGATATGCCACAGTTGATAATTCAGCATCAAATCTGTCTGACAAGGCAAAACCAGATACCTGGTGTGACATGGTTAAAGGAAACACAAGAAAATTGAGCAAGAAAGGCACACCATTTACCCTGCCTTCAGGAGAAGTTTGCATCAAGATCCCTAATATAGTCATCGAAAAACACCGTAGATCTTGGGACTCTTTCATTTTCGGACAGTTCTATTTAGATTCGCCAGCACAAAACACGATCAACGCAATAGTCAATGGCATATGGAGTCGAATATCTCGAGACATTTCTGTCTTGAAGCTAGAAGTAAATGCTTTCCTATTCCGCATTCCTGACGCAACCACACGATCCAGGGTACTCACTCAGCGATTATGGCAAATTGAAGGTCAGACAATGTTCGTTGCGGCGTGGGAACCAGGAGTTATCCCATCAAAACCGGAGCTGACCTCTGCCCCCATATGGCTTGAGCTACGAGGGGTTCCCCTACAATTCTTCAATGAAGATGGCTTAGAGTATATCGTAGGTTTAGTCGGAGAGCCTAAATTCCTCCACCCCCAAACAGCAAATAGAACCAATCTGGAAGTTGCAAAGATCTTTACAGTAATTGATCCAATGAAACCTCTGCCAGAAATTGTGAATGTTCAGTTTGACAATGGTGACATAAGGAAAATAGAGGTCTCAAGCCCTTGGATGCCACCATTTTGTAGCTTCTGTAAGGAGATAGGTCATAGCATCAAGAGATGCAAATTTGCACCTGTAACTTGCACTTCATGTAACTCATCAGTTCACTCAACTACAGCCTACCCAAGACTCAAATCCAAACCAAACCAAGTTAAAGGACCTACAAAGCAAGTGTATGTTCCTGTATCAAAGCCTTCTCCCACTCAAGGAGCGCAACAACTTGGCGATATTGATGCAAAAAAGCCTACACAAGACTTGCTTAACAAACAACAATTGGAAAATCACAAAGTTACTAATCCACCAGACTTGAGGCGTTCAACCTCTAAAGCTGCACTTCCAAAGACACAAGCTACTTCAAGTTCCTTCGTGATTGGTCTTTCTTCAAAGGAGGAATCAATTCCAGATGGTTCAGGTGTGATTACCTCAGATTCTTCTGATATTCCCTCAGATGCTTCACAAGATGAAGACTTACGTGAAGAAGAATTACCTTACACTTTAGTCATGTCGAAGAGGCAGCATAAGGCTGCCAGAGGAAAAGGCCTCAAAATCAACTAATCTTTATGTTTAGTGACATATTTTGCTGGAATGTGCGTGGTTTTAACATATCTACACACCGTGCCGGTTTTAAAAAATGGGTAAAAGCCCACAAGCCTCTTTTGGGTAGTTTGCTTGAGACTCATGTCAAGGAGAATAAGCAGCAGAAGCTGTTAAATAGTGTCTTACCGGGTTGGCATTTTGAGGAGAACTACAGTTTCTCGCCCCTCGGAAAAATTTGGATCCTTTGGGACCCTTCGGTAAATATTACAGTCATCCAAAAATCTCTGCAAATGATCACTTGTGAAGTTAAGCTGGAATCCAACCCAATTTCCTTCTTTGTCTCCTTTGTTTATGCATCAAATGATGAAGGCACTCGACGGTTTTATGGGAGGAGTTAGTTACGTTATCACAAAGCAGCTCTGTTATTGGTAAACCTTGGACAGTAATGGGAGACTATAACCAAATTTTAAAACCCCTTGAGCACTCCACTCGTCAAAGTCTCAACTTAGAAAGAGGAATGCGTGACTTCAGCAATTGTTTATTTAACGCTTCTTTACAGCACCTGCCTTATAGAGGCACTCTCTTTACTTGGTGGAACAAGCACGAATCTCAACCCATTGCAAAGAAGCTTGATCGCATCCTAGTAAATGAGGATTGGTTGACTCTTTACCCCTTTTCTACAAGTTTCTTTGGTAGCCCGTAATTTTCAGATCATGCCTCAGCTTCCATTGATCTCATGCCGAATAGAACCAGAGTTATTCCACCATTCAAATTCAGTAACTTCTTGCTTCAATCAGACGACTTCAGCATGCAAGTTACTCTGCATTGGTTTACTCTAAACCTTATTGGCTCTGCGATGTTCTATATCTCATCCAAACTAAAGGACCTCAAGCCTCTAATAAGGATATTCAACAGATAACTTTTCTGATATTCAAAAGAGAACATTGGAGGCTAAATTGGCTCTTGATGCCATCCAGATCGCAGTGCTTTCTGGGC
Source organism: Iberis pinnata (assembly GCA_900406425.1). Classification (NCBI taxonomy): domain Eukaryota; kingdom Viridiplantae; phylum Streptophyta; class Magnoliopsida; order Brassicales; family Brassicaceae; genus Iberis; species Iberis pinnata. The sequence continues at coordinate 23,198 of OVBE01001413.1, read as the reverse complement.
CTACAAGGGATTTAGTTACTCAAGAAATCAAGGCCCACAAAAATGGTTCACGCTGGCAAGAGCTGAAGAATGTTTCTTTCTTCAGAAATCAAGGATCAATTGGCTTAAGGTTGGGGACGGTAATTCAAGATACTTCCATAAAATCTCAAATTCAAGGGCCTTCTCCAACAGAGTACACTTCATGGTTAACTCAACTAGGAACAGAGTTAATTGCAACAAGCATATGCATGATCTTTGTCTCCAGTATTTCTCAACATTATTGGGACCTTCAGATGATACCTCACTGGTAGCTCTCTCCGATATACAAGCTCTAATTCCCTTTAAATGCACACACGAGCACCAGCGAAGCCTGGATTCTCTCTTCTCTCCAGTTGAAATCAAAAATTGTTTCTTCTCCTTGCCGAGAAATAAAGCATGTGGGCCAGATGGTTATTCATCTGAATTCCTTATAATGTTCTGGGATATCATCGGAGCTGGAGTTACAGAGGGTATTCAAGAGTTTTTCAACACTGGAAATCCTCAAGCAATGGAACGCAACAACTATGGTTTTAATCCCGAAGTCACCGAATGCAGCATCGCCTTCGGATTTTAGACCTATCTCCTTCCTAAACACAATCTACAAAGTCATTGCCAAGCTGTTAGCATCCAGAATTAAGCGGCTCCTACCCTCCATTATCTCCCCTTCACAAACCGTTTTCCTTCCAGGACGTCTACTAGCAGAGAACGTGCAATTAGCTACTAAAATTGTGCAAGGCTATGGAAGAAATAACATATCAAAGAGAGCTCTGCTTAATGTCGATTTGAGGAAAGCGTTCGACAGTGTCAACTGGTCTTTCATCTTAGCTATCCTCTCTGCTATTGAGTTTCCTCCAAGATTTATAACTTGGATCAAAAACTGCATAACTACAGCTTCATTTTGCATCTCATTAAATGGGCAGCTTGGAAATTGCTTCAACAGTAGGAAGAGGCTGAGGCAAGGGGATCATATGTCTCCTTACCTCTTCATCCTAGTTACTCAAGTCCTCACGGGCCTCCTAAATTCTAGCTACAGAACCGGGTTAATTGGTTATCATCCTAAAACACAGCCCCTTGATATTTTGCACCTCCTTTTCGCATATGATGTGATGATCTTTTTCGATGGAAAAGCAGCCTCTCTTCTAGGAATAATGGATACAATGGACCTTTTCTCATCATGGTCAAGTCTAGAGATGAATAAGGATAAGACAAAATTGTTCTATGGTGGACTTAGCCAAACTGAATCCGAAGCTATTCGTAACTTTGGATTCAACGTTGGCTCTCTCCCGATAAGATACTTGGGCGTACCTTTAATGAGTAGAAAGCTGAAAGTTTCAGAATATGTCGCGCTTCTTGAGTCAATAAAATCGAAATTCAATCTCTGGGCTTCAAAAACTCTATCCTTCTCTGGCCGGCTGCAACTTATCTCCACAACAATTACTGGCATCATTAATTTCTGGTCATTGTGCTTTATTATTCTCATTTGCTGTATCAAGAGAATAGAGGGCTATTGCTCCTACTTTCTTTGGGCTAGTAACATTGAAGGAAGGTATTCAGCAAAAATAGCTTGGTCTACTGTCTATCTCCCCAACGCTGAAGGTGGCTTAGGCCTCAGAAGATTCACAATATGGAATCAAGTCCTTCGTCTTCGGTACTGTTGGGCTCTCTTCGCATTTACGGAATCATTGTAGGTAGCCTGGCAAAAACATCATTATATCCGCACAGCATCATTCTGGGAACTAACAGTCAAGAAAACAAACTCTTGGGCATGGAACTCCATTCTCAAATTGAGGCCTCTAACAAAAAATTTCTTAAGATGCAGCATTGGGAATGGATTAAGGGTGAAATTTTGGTTTGATTGGTGGTGTCCATTAGGCAGGCTAATTGATATTCTTGGGACAGCTGGACCAAGATCACTATGTATCCCCCTAAACTCATGTGTTGCGGTTGCGTGCAACGATATTCAATGGAATCTACCACCACCACGATCGGATAAGGAAGTTGAATTGCAATGCCATTTAACAACCATCAACCTACCACTTCCAAGTAACAATCCTGATTCTTTTTTCTGGTTTTGCAGGGACAAAAGACTGCCCTACTTCAATTTAAGACTTACATGGGAAGCACTTAGACCACAAGACACAAAAAAACCTTGGGCATCCATCATATGGTTCAAGGGTCACTCGCCGAAGCATGCCTTCACTACATGGACTGCCCACCTTAATCGTTTACCAACAAGGGACATATTACTACGCTGGGGAATGAAAATCCAAGGAACTTGTAGCCTCTGCAATACACACAATGAATCAAGGAACCACATCTTCTTCTCCTGCCCTTTTTCTACACAAGTCTGGTTCTCAATATTGCGAAGACTGCACCTCTACCAGGCGATGTTTCATGACTGGAACACACTCTTAACCTGGACAAATCATTCTTCTGCAACAACACCTAGTCTCCTGTGCAAAATAGTCTTTCATTTCTACATCTATGCCATATGGAGACAGAGAAACAATATCACCTATAATGCTGAAGTTGTTCCAAGTTCCACTAAGTACGTAATCTTATTACGGCAAGAAGATCAAGGCGTAAATTCAAGACACACATGAAGCATTGGCTCTATTGATACTTCACAAGTGAATTAAGAGATTTAAAGATGATTGTATAATTAACATGCTTTTTTTTTGGCAAGTTAATTATTTCCAGAACAAATTAACATTTGTACCTTTTCATTTTATATGAAATTTACTCTTTAAATAAAAAAACATAGTGTCATCAATTATGATATGATATGTGCAGTGTACTCTTAACGATTTTGAGAACAAACTTGACATTTGTCAAGATTTGTGATGTTGACATTTTTTCGTCCGTTGAAGTGCGTGAGACATTAGACGGCATCAATTTTGTGTTGGTCGTAATGATGATGTTCCCTACGTACCGTAATGATGATGTTCCTTAAATACCATGGAATTGGAAGTGAAAGTGTGGAAGTCGAAACATTTGAAATTGCGGAAGCAAAATTTTCAAAAAATAGGTACGTGTTGAAACACGAATATATATATATATAATTATAAAAAAAAGTTTTAAAATAAAATCTTAATAAGAAAATAGAAATTTAATACTTGAATAATTTTTTGAAATTACAAAACTAAATTGTTAAAAAATATATTTATCACAATATATAGATATTGTATTTACCAATTTTACTTTATTTATATAAAAATAAATAAAATTATTTAAAATAAAAAGTAAAATGATGCAAAATATATCAACCAAATAATAATCAAATTATAATTATTTTGTTTATAGTCTTTTAAATCATTAAAAAGAAAAATAGAAAACTATTAACCTACAACATGAAATCAATCTAATTTCTTATTTATTTTAATTTGATTTTTTAAATATAGTAAAACTATATTTCGAAATATATTAATATTTCTAATTACTTATATATTGCAATTCCAATTATGCAACCGCAAAAAGTAAAGTGATGCAAAATATATCAACCAAAGTATAATCTAATTAGAATTATTTTGATTATAGTCTTTTAAATCATTAAAAGGAATAACAAAAAACTATAATCTATAAGATGAAATTAATCTTATTTCTGATATTTTTCAATTTGATTTTTTTAATATGGTAAAACTATATTTTGAAATATATAAAGATTCCTATTATTTATTTATTGCAATTCTAGTTAGGGAATCGTAATAGGTATAATGCTTCCAAAACGATTATTTTTGGAATCGCGCTTCCTCGACGCTTCCTCGTGCTTCCAGAAGCTTCCGATTCCGATTATCATTTCGAAGTAAGAAGCAGTCCTCCGACGAAGCTTCCGTGCTACCTAGGATGTTCCCAAAAACAACTTTTTAAAACCTAAGAATATTTTTTTTTAAAACAAAAAATAGTCATGGCTTGGATTAAAAAAACAGTCACGATCGATTTGCTTAAGTATCTCATCGTTGATATTGGTTACATCTTTTTCCTAGGACTTTCTATTCATATAATACATTGATAAATTAAGACTATTAGAGTATTTCATGTGCACTTTCCATATAGTTTCCAATTTTAACATGTTATACCCTATCTTTTAATGTAAATGTATATCTAATTTCATTTTATATATGCACTAATATAATCTATTGAAAAAGAGATTTTGCTTTAATTCATCTCATTGCAAGTCAATATTCAATTATATATGCCCTAATAACGTCTAGGCACGCGTAAACTGGCGTAAAGGAAAAACTGAAAGCTTGGGAACGAAACAGTGTATTGACACACTAACGTCGAGAAGCTTTGTTGGATGCCAAATTTTGTAGAAACCAATGAGTTCTCAAGGCTTCATCATGACAATTTTCTTTTCGAGGCATTAATCGCCTAAAAGTTTTGGTCAATGGTCATCATTCCTCAGCTCTAAACCAGGAGAGATACAAAGAAAAACAAAATAACTACAAGCTTTCCAAAGTGACCCAATGGACTAAACTTTGTCCTTTCCTTTATTGTTACGTCGCTCCTCCGAACACGAGGCAACTGTTAGTAGATAGATATTCAGACATCTTAAATAAAGGTGTTATATATGGTAAATAGTGAGGGTGAGTCTCATAATTTCTTTATTTAACACCAAGCCGTTTTCCAAATATATATAATTCACATCAAAATCTACACAGTGTGTTTGAGAATGGTTGTCTCTAACTGTACCAATCCAAGAACAAGACCGAGAAAGTAAGGACAAAGAAAAACAGCAAGAGAAAGGTTCTGCTGCTGCTATTACGTTGGATCGCCTGAGACAGCTCTTTGTTTCCGAACTCCACGTTCTTTGTCGCCTCAACCGCCTGCGTTTTTATGTGAAATAAGTTTGATGTCAGTCATATTCTGTACTGAGAATGACATCGATACATCTTGTATTGCAGAACATTAACAGTTCCATATTCTATCACTAAATTGAAAAGCAATTCAAGTTGGACCAATACCCTAACTGATTTCAATATAATAGCATCCACATTTAAATATGAACACGTAACAGCTTGAGGGGCTCTTAAGTCCTAACCTGGTTATACAAAAGCTCTATCTGTTGGGCTTGTTGCAGAACATGAGTTGCCATCAAGTGGTTCAGTGCAGACATTTCAACCATCTTAGTCTCTGTCTGCTTAGCGCCATCTAAAAGATTACTTAGCTCAGCCTGCAAACGTTACAAAGCTCAGGGTTCAGCGTAAGTGCAAGACACAGCAAGTTTCTGAAAGAGTTGTCTTTTGTTACCTGAAGGGCTTGCGTTTCATCATCTACAAGTTGTTGTTGTTGTTGTACTCTACGAGGCTGCGACTGAATTTCATTTGGTTCTGTGGAGTTTGGATTTGCCAGAGTTGCAGTAACTGGAGTAGCTTCCTTTGCTATCCTCTTAGGTTTTCTTCTAGGCATTGATCTATTAATAATATCTTGGAAACGAGTAGCTCTAAGGTGGTCAAACTGTGCAGTAACTGAATGAAGTTTCTCGCTCATAATCAAAACCTGCAAACATACAACAACAATTAAAAGAAAAAAATAAACCAAAGTTGGCTTACTAAATTGGTGCATATCATACCACACCATGTTTATGTGCAATAGTATCAGCATTGAAGTTATCTGGTGAGAGAGTGAGACCAAGCCATCCTTTGGAGTTTGCTTCTTCATTTCTAATGCTGTTTTTAAGAATATCAATCTGTTCTCTGCAAGCTTTTACAAAAGCCGTAATCTGCAGCAAGAAATAGTCTGATGATATTACACAAAAGATTTAAGTATACATAAATCTCAGTCTAGCTAAGATTGCTTACTTCTTGTTCAATGCTATCCTTTTCCTGTTCTGTAGTACGGTGGAGATCAACATAATCCTTTCGATGCTTCAACATAAACTGATCAAGCTCCTTGATGCTTTCCAACTAAATCCACATAAGAATCATAGGATAGTGTCAAATAGGAACAAACATGTGCAAACTCTGAATGGTGAATCAAGATGGTTACCGTTTTGAAAGCAGCTCTGGCGAAAGGCGATCTCTCTTTTGGCTTATGTATAATAAAAGACGCCATTGTCGATGCCACTTTCGACTGCAATTTCCTCATAAATTTCGAGACAAAAAAAGCTTTGATCGAACGAGATTCAAAATAAGAAAAGTTAATCGCACCTCGTCATAACCAATCGAAACAGCAGCTTTCCGAACAGAATCCTTGAAATCCTCCGTCCTGTCTCTGAATCTCGACATTTGGCAAAGAAACTCAGATCAATCAATGCTTTTGCCAGTCAACAGCAATAGTCCAACGGATTCTTTGAAGCTGCAAGAAGGAGAAGAAACGCAATCGGAGTAGAAGAAGAGGGTCAAAGAGATGATAGGAGAGGAGAAGCGATGAGAGAGAAAGGGATTTCCTTTTTTTCAAACAACTCTATCTACGGAAACGACACCGCTTTTAAGATCTTAAAGTCCTCTCCTTTAGGTCACTGTGGACTTCCATATTCAAACAATCTCAAAGCTTTCACGACAAAGGTCTCAAGTTTTGTCATCATGACTGGTGAGTTCGATAATCGTTCCAAAACTTCATAATTTTTCTTCGTTTAATATGGAATCTTTAACCCCAAGCTTCTCGTTTGAGAGCTATGTAAATTTGAGTTTATGGGAGAGCATTTGCATTCAAATAGATCTCGATTTCTGAGCAATTGAATTGAGAATTCTTAAGTCACTTTTTGGTTTGCTTCTCTTGTAGACTATAGGAAATGGAAATGAAAGCCCTTGAAGCTATACTTATGGACGAGTTTAAAGGGTTTTTTTCTCCTCTTCAGATTTTAGTTTCCTTTTTATATCATCAATTGAGCAGTTCGTGTATTATGACAGAAATTCATATTGAGATATAATCATGATCGATATGAGTTAGATATTTGCGTAGAGAATTTGGCTCCACTATTTAAATTTGGGATAAAGCATAGTTAGAATATAAATGTGACCAAATAGATAAAAGTTGGATGAGCTTATACCAATTTGGTTATGATAAATTTAAAACTAACTTTGCACTTAAACCAAAATAGAACAAGTTCATCTCATTTTCCATTCAAATGCATTCAAAATAAAAGGATAAGATGCAATTGATTTTAGGGTATTCTTCTCTTTGTAAACTCATATATAAATATATCTCTTGCTCGTTGTTGTAATCGCTCACCCTTTAAGAAAATATAAATCTCTTTTTTTGGTATCAAACTTCTCTCTTTGGCCAAATGATTTAGTTTCAAATCTCTTATTCTTCATTAATCTCAACACTAAGACTTTACTTCAACATACTATCAAAGCAAGAAGCTCCTTAGACTCCTTTTATTCTGCAAAAGTCTATCACATATCTTTTATCTTCAAGTTTCAAAACCGCTCAAGAGAAGAAATTGTTTGTGTAAGGCCGAAAACATTTTCCTCTTGATCATAGTCTCTTCTTCTTTAAATCATTTCTAAACACTTCCTTTTTGTCTCTAGTCAAATAGCTTGAATTATCTTAAAACTTGGTAAGACAAGTGAAACTTTACTATTATGAGCTAAAGTGAAGTAACTCAAGAAATCCCAAAATTTTTTTAGTTATAAACTATTTGACCAAACCATATCTTTTTATTTTTAATTAATATCTAAACACTTCCTTTGATTCTCTAGTCAATTAGCTTGAGTTATCTTAAAACTTGGTAAAACAAGTGGGACTTTGCTTTTATGAGCCAAAATAAAGTAATTCGAGAAATCCCAAAATTATTTTGATTATAAACTATTTGACCAAACCACTTCTTTTCTTTCTTTAAGAAATTTAAACTCATGGAAATCTCTAAAGTGTTCACCGCACCGGTTACAATTACTTACCCTAAATATATTCATGGGCTAGAACCTTCAAAACGGAACTAGGACGAAGGAGTCTGATATTACTCGATTTTAACGCTTTGTAGTGAGCATTTATGTTTGCTATTAAGCGTTATCCAAGTGTTCTCCTTGAAATTTGGTATCTTTTACTGGTTTCTAGGTGTTTGGGTTGTTCTTGAACAAAAGATGAATTTCTGCACGAAATGGATGCAAATTGACATATGCAGTTGCATAGTCCAACAGTAGGGTCAAAAGTTTGCCAATATTTAAAGATGTTCTCATGGATGGATTTAGCTGAAATTTGGACACAAGATATCCACATGAGTTAGCTTGCATATGGAAGTGGTTTGGAGTCATTCAATTGGTGCAATCAAGAGTTATGACAATTTTACTGAATATTGGTCAAGCTATCTCGCAGAAGAAGAATGTCCAGAAGACAGACCGAAGGGTCCAGACTTTGACCAGTCAGTCCTGGAAAACAGGGAGAAAAGAAAATAAATATATACTGAGGGATCTAGACTTGGACCGACCGTCCACCTACCTACGAGAATTTTGAAGATTTTCGATATTAGGCAAAAGTGTCCTCAAGCCTATCCAACTCTTCCTATTTTACTTTATTTTCCTTGCTATTATAAAAGCCTTTTGGCTAGGTTTTATTAGAGACAGAGCTTTATTTTTATTTAGGGATTTTTACTGAGAGAGGGAGACGGATCCAGATCTTGTATTTGGGAGAAGTTTCTCTGAACCTTTTTTTTAATATATATTCTTGTTTTATAATTTTGTTCTTGCTTTGCAATGTCTAAGTAGTCCACTAGTTATGTTTTAGGGTTTCCTAGAGAAACCATGTTTGAATGTTAGGATTAATCATATAGGATTGAATTTAATAGGTTCTTAGTCTAGATTTTTGTTTCTAATGCCTGAATTAGCTTGATCACCTAGTTCATGATAATAGGTTAATAAATACAAAGAGATTTGATTTAGAAACCTGACTTAATCTAGAGGAATAAGTGTTTTTGCTTACGAGAGTATTGTCTTAAATGCTTATGAACAATTGAATCTGAACATTAATGCATGATGAAATTAGTTAGATATGGCGAGAGTTTGTTTCTAATAATTCGAGCATAGGGTTTAATACTTCGAGAGGAGATTATTTTATTTGTGTCTTTCATGTTGAGAACTATTTTCAAGGAAAATCATGTATGTTAACTTTGACTTTTAAACCTGAATACATATAGATCACCCTAATGCCTGACGTTTTTAGCTTATCGTTGACAACCGTTTTATTTAATTATTGTTTTGATTGTGATACAATCATCTTGAATATTATGTCTTAGCTTGATGTGAGATAAAACTAATCGTTGTGACGTCAGATCTCTGTGGGATTCGATCCTATTTATGTTATAGTGATCTGTTCTATGCAGTATATTTTTATGATTAATTTTTTAACCTATTAGAATTTTGGCGCCGTTGCCGGGGACCAATAGTGCCTTTGAAGTTTTTTTAGAGTCTAGTCTAAGATATTTCTTTTTCTCTTATTTTTAATTTTAGTTTTATATATAGGTGATGACCATGGATTACAATGATTGGGTACATGAGCATGAGAACACATTCGAAGATAACATTCAGGATGAGTCATATGAGGAGGATTTTTTGATGAGAACATGCTTACCCCAGAACAAAAAGTATATTTGGATTATCTTGAAAAAGAATATCCAACACTGCCAAGGAGAGTTATAACTGAGACTTTTCGACTAAACATCCTCTTACATCGATCAGAACTTGAGTGAAGATGTATCACACATGAAGAGGTAAATGATAACACGTATTTTTGGTGTGTTAGTGTAGTATAGTGGTGTATCAAGGGGTTATCAATTCCTATCACACAAACATGTCATTGTAGTATAGATAGGTTGTGAGTCCAAATGAGTGTGATGCTAACACTCTAGATGCAGTGGAACTACTAATTCAAGCCAAGCAATAAAAATGGGTTTTACTAGCAAGTCCTAAACAAACAGAACATAGCAAATATGCGTGAAGTAAAAACAGAAATAAAAGTAAGCATGCATAAGTAAAAGATAGACAGCTAGTGAAACGTAAACAGAAAAGTAAAACGGGTACAAATGCAATCAAATGTAAGCAGTTCCCGAGAATGAGGGTAATTGACCAGAGATCTTTCATGAACTCCCTAAACTTCTAACATACCTCAGACAATGAGCTAGTCTTTCCACCTAGTCTTATCTAGTCCAAAAAGTGTGGACTGTAACTACATGAAATTTCATTCCTGTCAGTTTGAACCTAACACTTTCTACCAAGATCATTCTATAAAAGACCTGACACTCAATAATTAATTCATGGTTTGAAAGAAGGCAAGGTTCAAGGGTAGGAAGTCTACTTGGGCTAACAAGAGTGGTAAAATGGTAGAAGATAACCCAAATATGTTATACTATCCATGAGTTCAAATACAACACACAAACATGATAATTAAACGTCAGTTTTAAGTTCTAATAGATAGGGGAAAACTTCATATCACAACATGCTTCAGAAGACAAAGGATCATGCAAATTCATATTCCAAGCATGGTGCAGTTTTACTTCATACTAAATCAGAATGCATTAGACAACTAATAACCAGTGCACTGATACTATCTAAGAAAACAACATACTTACAAGGTTACTAATTTCCTATGCAAGTGCAGATAACCTAAATGCAACTACATGAACACTCTGTTTTTGAAAATGATTTTCGAACAAATCAGTTTTTTCTGTTGTTGTATGCCTTAAATGCGAAATTGAAATAAGAAAACAAGTAAACAAGAACAATACCTTCTAAACTCTCCCCCAAACTTAAATTGCATAGTCCCTTGTGTAATAAAAGTTCGAAGAAGGGCTTAGGACCAAAACGCAGCAACATAAAAGAAATATGATATGGTATATACAATGAAAAAGATTTGGAGTGGTATTGTTTTCAGGTTGAGTTGAAGAAGGCGGCTGATCGAGCTCATTTGATCGAATTGTTGGGTCTCAGGTGTTGAATGTGTAATGCGATCAGCACTGCTTGATGTCATTTTGGTGCGGCTCGATCACACTACATTCAGCTCGATGAAGACGTTACCATGGCTCGACCACATCATTTTTGTGGCTCGATCAAGACGCTTTTGTGGCTCAATGAAAGGGTGTTGGTGCGACTCCGAAGTAACTAAAACACCAAAACCAAACAAAAACTTAAATGCGTCAAAAGAATGACTTAAACGTAAATTTAAAGACTTCATATGTACAAGGATAAACATGGGACTTCCTCCCAAGTGAGCTTATTTAAAGTCACTAAGCTTGACTTCCTGTTTTAATTTTATTGACCCTGAGACGGTTCCCCAAGGAGAACTGAGGTCATTTCACCAAGTTTTCTTCCTGGATGTATCCAACCACCATTGTTTGGGTTGGTTTGGCTGTTCACTTTCAACGCCTTTTCAGGTTCCACAGCAAGCATGATTGCTCCATCAGGTAGAATTTTCTTGATTATGAAGTTCCTGAGGCGTTTTGGGTTTACATCCTCGGGATAGTGCTCGTGCATTGGGTTGAGCAGAAACACTTGATCACCCCTCTTGAGGTCTGTTGTTGGGGTTTGAAGATCAAAATTTTTTTCAAAGTAGGTTGTGCCCGAAGTGGGCTTCTGAGGTGTGATGTGCTCAAGCTGGTGCTCGATCTCATAATCCTCTTCTTCTGAAATGGGAAGTTTACTCTTGTCAGTTGCTACCCCTAGTTTTCTGGTTTCTTTTACCTATGCAGAAACTCTTGCATCTGGTTCCTTGACAACCCCGAATTCTTTTCTATGCTCTGAAATCTTGTTTGGATCCTTCATAAGCTCATACTCCGGTGAATCACTACTTGAGTACATGTCCCCATGATTGTCTTCATTCATCTCCTTGATAGAAAATAGCTGACCTTGGATTGTAAGCTTCTTTGTCTTGTCCTTGATGTTGAAGATCATCTTTGGACTATTCCCTATGTTCAACCTGATATTGCCTTTCTTAACGTTGATAACAGCTCCAACTGTAGCTAAGAATGATCTTTCCAAGATTAGTGGATCCTTTGGTTCCTTTTCCATATCCAACACCATAAAGTCTGTGGGTATCTCTACACTCCTAATCGTGATGGGTAAATTTTCCAGAGTACCAATAGGATGCCTAATGGATCTATCTACCAACAACATATTTATATTGGAAGCCTTGAATTCGTTGAATCTCATCTTATTGATAGTGGAGAAAGGCAAGAAGTTAATGGACACTCCTAAATCACAAAGGCATTTGTTAAATTCCAGGGAACCTAGTGAGCATGGTCAAGTGAATGAACCATGATCTTCTTGCTTCTCTGCTTTTAAAGCATTGCATTCAACAGTCGGTACCAACACTCCTTGAGCAGTCTCTTCCCTCATGGGTTTCTCAAAGATATCTGGATATGTTGCCATAATCTCTTTCTTGAAACGTGATGGGAATGGCAGTCTTGGGACATAAGGTGGTGGAACGAAAGGTGTTGTACTCTCCTTCGAAGCAGATAGCTTAAACCTGAATACATATGGATCATAATGCCTAACGTTTTTAGATTATCGTTTACGACCTTTTATTTAATTACTGTTTTGATTGTGATACAATCATCTTGAATATTCTGTCGTAGCTTGATTTGAGATAAAATTAATCGTTGTGATGTCTGGTCTCTGTGGGATTTGATCCTATTTATGTTATAGTAATTTGTTCTCTGCAGTATAGTTTTATGATTAATTTTTTATCCTATCAGAATTTTGATGCCGTTGCCGGGGACCAATAGTGCCTTTGAAGTTTTTTTTAGATTCTAGTCTAAGATATTTCTTTTTCTATTATTTTTAATTTTTTATTATATATGGGTGATGGCCATGGATTACAATGATTGGGTACATGAGCATGAGAACACATTCGAAGATAACATTCAGGATGAGTCATGTGAGGAGGAACCATTTGATGAGAACGTGCTTACCCCAGAACAAAAACTATATTTGGATTATCTTGAAAAAGTATATCCAACACTGCCAAGGAGAGTTATAGCTGAGACTCTTCGACTAAACATCCTCTTACACCGAGCAACACTTGAGGGAAGACATATCATACATGAAGTGGTAAATGATAACATGTATTTTCGGTGTGTCAGTGTAGTATAGTGGTGTATCAAGGGGTTATCAATTCCTATCACACAAACATGTCATTGTAGTATAGATAGGTTGTGAGTCCAAATGAGTGTGATGCTAACACTCTAGATGCAATGGAACTACTAATTCAAGCCAAGCAATAAAAATGGGTTTTACTAGCAAGTCCTAAACAAAATAAACATAGCAAAGATGTGTGAAGTAAAAACAGAAATAAAAGTAAGCATGCATAAGTAAAAGATAGACACCTAGTGAAACGTAAACAGAAAAGTAAAATGGGTAAAAATGCAATTAAATGTAAGCAGTTCCCAAGAATGAGGGTAATTGACCAGAGATCCTTCATGAACTCTCTAAACTCCTAACATATCTCAAACAATGACTTACCCCTACACAGCAGATTCATATGCAACCAAGTCCAGTCTCTTGATAAATGGAATCATCCTAAGAAATCACTAGACTAACTCTCGTTAACGATACACTACCTATCAGGCATGAAGAACCAATCTACTAAAGCCAATAAGCACCCTAAACATATAATCTCTTAGGCTAGGATATGAAAATCTTTGAAATCACCTTTTTCAGACATTTCATTGAACACCTTCTGAGTGCTGATATGCCTAAAATCATATTTCAGTTGATCAGAAAGAAATCAGCATGAAGAGCAATGAAATAGAAGGGATCTAGATGCAATCAAACTTAGGAGCCTAGGAGGAACAAGGAATCAACACCAGTTTACCCCATCGTCAGAAATCTAAGGGAACTACTCACTACGATTGTTGGTTGCGAAATCAGAAAAATAGGAAATCATAACTACTAAGCAAGACATTCAAATCAAAAGTCAACGATGAAGAACAGCAAAAACACTAAGTTGAAAACGTGATGAAGATGATGAACAGCAAGAACACTAACCCAGAAAAACAGAGTAACAATGAAACAGTAGCAAACCAGAGAAAGTGATCAAGGTGAAAAATGAGATTAAAAGCATAAAAACGTAGATCAACATGCAACAGATAAGTCATAGCCCTAATCTAAGCATGAAAATGAATAAATCGAAGGTAAACACAAACTTAATCAAAAATATGAATTTTTACATGACGAACAGCAAGCAAAAACAGAGAGAATAAAAACCTAAGAACAAACCCAAAAATGGCTAAAAATTAAAGCTTATTTGAAATGGAGGCGTTTTAGGGCTTTTATAGTGTTTGATAAAAGCCCTAAAAGCGCATAAAAGACAAAAGATAATGATTAAACTGGGTCTTGGATCTGGTCTATCCTAAAACCAAGTTGGTCGGGTCGAAGGAGTTTGGCTCGATCATGGTGATCGAGCAATGAAGAAGAGTGATCAAGGCAAAGGTTTGGACGGTCGAGCCGATAGAGACGAACGAGTGATAGAGCCAAAGAAGTGAAGATGCGGCTGGCTTGATGTGGGCTTGATGGTGATCGAGCTGCGTAGGCAGGACTTTGGTGATGTGGAGCATGCGATCGATCTGAAGGGGTTAGCTCGATCGAGGTGGCTAGCTGGAGATAAAGGCCTGGAAGGAGGACGATCGAGGTGTAGAGGAAGTATGGCCGGGATGATCGAGCCATCTTAGTGGTGATCAAGCCATACAACCGAGGCGGCCCGAGAGAATGCTTCGTGATCGAGCCAAGAGATGTTCGGTACGATGAGAACTTAGCCGATGCGACCAGATGGGCTAGATGGTGAAGGTTGGTTGGGCTCGATGGTGAAGTTGGTCATTTCTTATGCATTTACCTTTCCTTCTCCAATTTTGCACTTATGCTCTAAAACTCCTGAAAGTCCTGAAAAATCTCCAAAATGCGTATGTATGCAAGTGCTAATGCAAAACTTCCTAAAAATGGAAACTTACTAATAAAGCATATGGATGCAACATATTTACAACTAAAGGACCCTAAAAATGATGTTAAATTACTTCCTAAAACAACTAAAATGAAGAGACATCAACTCCCCCAAACTAAATCATTGCTTGCACTTAAGCAAGTATTCAGAAGTTTGGATGAGTAGTTTTAAAGTGGGAACTTAACACCAAAATATGCTACTAACACATGTAATATCAATGTCCATGTTACTAGTTCTAAAATGCAATCATAATCTCGTCCTACTCAAAAAATTTAGCCATACTTATCACAGTTCATTCCAGATTAGTTCAAACTTCCACAATGCATTCAAATTCATTTACCCTTTTAACATTCATTAAGCAGGAACCATGGATCAAGTCATGCATGTTCAATGAAATCATTTGGTTAAGGGACATGTTAAGGGGTAACGATCCTTTTATGCAATGGCTAACAATTCAGAACAAGGTTCTCTCAAAAGGGAATGAGCTTTAGCATAAGGGTAAAGGTAAGAACACTTAGATGCATACAAGAACAGAATCCCATCTACCCGAAGTTCCTTAAACAAAAATATCCCTGATTCTACCTGGTAAGAGACCCTAATTCTACCTTTTATTAATTTTGAAGTGATCTTACTTGTTCACGTTTTTCCCTTTTTCATCTTTTCCTTAACTACTCTTAGGAGTGAGTTCTTCTTGTTTGATTGCTAGCGGATTTGGGGATTTCCTTATTTCAATGGCTATGGTTTCTGAATTTTTTCATTTTACACTAACTTCTTAGGTTTTACCCTTTTTATTTCATTGTCATCTCTTTTTCGGATTTTGGACTAACCATATTTATCATATCGTTTTTCTCCCAAAACCTTTACTAGCCCATTCCGTTTCTTTTTATTTTCCTTTCCTCTCCTAAAGTTCATCACTTTACCCTTTTCTTTTACCACCTACCCACATCCTTTCATTCTTTTTCAAACTAACCCCAATACCTGAATCAAACTCCACCTAGTCTTATCTAGTCCAAAAAGCGTGGACTAGAACTACATGAAATTTTATTCCTTTCAGTTTGAACCTAACACTTTCTACCAAGTTCATTTCATAAAAAATCTCACACTCAATATTAAATTCATGGTTTGAAAGAAGGCAAGGTTCAATGGTAGGAAATCTACTTGGGCTAACAAGAGTGGTAAAATGGTAGAAGATAACCGAAATATGTATATACTATCCATGAGTTCAAATCCAACACACAAATATGATAATTAAACGTCAGTTTTAAGTTCTAATAGATAGGAGAAAACTCCATATCACAACATGCTTCATAAGAAAAAGGATCATGAAAATTCATATTCTAAGCATGGTGCAGTTTTACTTCTGACCAAATCAGGATGCATTAGACAACTAATAACCAGGGCACTGATACTTTCTAAGAAAACAACATAGTTACAAGGTTACTAATATCCTATGCAAGTGCGGACAACCTAAATGAAACTAGATAAACACAATTGGAACTACTCAGACATTGGCATGCAATCACAATTCAATAACCAAGAAGAACACATATTTAAATTAGATATAGATATATTAGAAAGGATTCTGAAATCTTCTCCAAATACAGGTTGAATCTCCTCTCCCTCAGTAATTCACTCAGAAAATAAAATAAAGCTTAAGTTCTAAAAACCTAAAACATAATGTATTTATAGGCTAAAAAAGTAAAATAACTGAAATAGGAAAATTGGGGTAAACTTGAGGATTTGATTGCAAATTTTGGAAATTTTCTACTTGTTCTCGGGTAATCAAGGAGAAAATGCCCGATCGGGCACTTCTTTTCCCGATCATGCACTCCAGGATATTCCTGCGCGATCTTCTTCTGCAAGTCAGTTTGACCAGTCTTCAGTAAAATAGCCATAACTTTTGATTGCACCGATGGATCAACTTCAAACCACTTCCATATGAAAGCTAACTCACGTGGCTATCTTGTGTAAAACTTTAAGCTTCATCCATCGGTGGGAACATCTTGAAACATTGATAAAATTCCGACCCTTCTACTGGACTCTGCATCTGCATATATCAATTTGCATCCGTTTCGTGCAGAAACCTTATGAAGCTTCCTAAGTGGATTAGGTGGCTTTCCAATCATCTCATCAACTTTAAACTCTGATATAGGCTTTGTTGAAGGCACTAGATAAGGAATTCTGGGCTTATAGAAGACTTCAGAACTTTTCGGATTCAGGAAGTTCAGCACGATCGGGCAAGTGTTGCCCGATCAAGCAAACTCCCCTGTTTCGTGTCCGAGAAAATTGCTCGATCGGGCACAAAATATGCTCGATCGAGCATATGTCCCTGGAAATTTGTCACATCTTTTCTCGATTGGGCTGATGATGCCCGATCGATCTGTTCCTCCGGAAGTGATTTGCCCGATCGGGCAAAGGTTGCTCGATCGAGCAGATCTCTCTGCATCAATTTACAGATTTTCAAAATTTGGATCTTTTCCCAAATCACCAGCTTTTTCTTCTAAATTCCCAACCAAAGTCTTGCAATACCCCTTTGGATTCTCCTCAGCTTTCCCAGGAAAGACACCATCTTGTCTTTTCACAGCTTCATAAGTCTGAGCAACTTGCACATCCAAATGCTTCACATGAGTTGATAATGCATTAAAATTTTGATTCAGATCCTTCACTTCTCCTTGGATGAAAGTTTGGAACTGTTGTTGTCCTTCCAGTAGTTTCTTGAACATCATCTCAATTGAATTACTTGGTTGAGGTTGAGCTTGTTGGAATACAGGCTGAGAGGTTTGTGGAAAACCGCCTGAATTAGAATTCTGCACAAAGGATTTCTGCTGCTGTGGGTAGTGTTGATCTTGGGGGTTCTCAACATTGGTATTTCTCCAAGACAAGTTGGGATGAGTCTTGTTAAAACCTTCATTATAACTTTGATTTTACACCCTTTAACCTTGAGCATTGATGTAACTCACTTCCTTCTCAATTTCACCAGTATTCTGTTCTTGAACTACAAAGCAATTAACTTCAGAATCATCTACAGCATTAACCTGTTTCTGAGTTTGACCCTTTAGAAGCTGATTGATTAGTCCTTTCATCTATGAGAATTCTCTTTTCAGCTCTGAGATCTTTGAGTTAGTAGCTAATACCGAAACCTTTGTTCGGCGGTCAAACTCTGGGAAATGATTGCTATTACTAGCTGCCAGATTCTCTATCAAACGATATGCATCAGCAACGGGTTTCTGCATGAAATCTCCATCGTTTGCTGTATCTAAGGACAGCTGATAGTTCTGTTCAATTCCTCTATAAAAGGTATTGAGGAGACTTACATCTGAGAAACCGTGATGTGGACAATCACGAAGCATCTCTTTGAATCGTTCCCAAGAATCATAGAATGATTCGACAGGGGCTTGAGCAAAGGCATAGATCTTGTTCCTTAAGGCATTAGTCCTAGTAGTAGTGAAGAACTGGTTTATAAACCTGGCTTTGCAGTCAGCCCAGGTTACTATAGATCCTGCATGTAGAGACTTCAGCCAGCGAAGTGCTTTTTCAGCTAAGGAATGACTGAACAAACTGCAGCGCATGAAATCGCTGGTTACTCCATTGAGTTTGATAGTGCAGCAGATGTCCTCAAAAGTATCAATATGATTCATTGTGTGCTCGTTAGGTAAACCACTGAATTGGTTGTTACGAATCATTTGAACAAGTGAAATAGGGAATTGGTATTCCCTTCGTCGAGGTTGAGTGGGTTGGATGGGATTCCTATTAGCATAGTATGCTTGAGGGTTATTGTATGAACCAACTAGAGGAGGGTTCTGACCATTGAGCATATGAACTCTCTCCGGATCTCCATACAGAACAAAATTCCTTACATCTATGTTCTGAGGATTTTGAGCTTGGTTGTTAGCAGCTCTTTGTTGGCCTTGTGGCACTTTATTGCCGTTATCACCACCTCGTCCTTGGTTAATGAGTTGATTGAGTCCAAGAACTGGTGGATCGTTTTGACCTTGGGGTCCGTCCGAAATGACTTGATCAACGTTCCCAGCCATTCGACTAGATGAGCTTTCGTCTTTCTTGATCATCCGGTTTGAGCGTTCTATACTTGCAAGTTCCGAATTACTGAGGCTTAGCAAATCAGAGGATTTGTCAGATCTTTTGATCATACACCTGTCAAAAAAAACAAGCAAAAGAGAACGAGATGAGTACTGAAAATAAAAAACTTCAGACGAGATTATAATAAGAAACTAGAAAGGCACTATTGGTCCCTGGCAACGGCGCCAAAATTCTGATAGGTCTAGAATTTAATCCTAAACTATACTGCAGAGAACAGTTCAATGTAGCATAGATAGGGTATCGAATCCACAGAGACTACAATAGTACACGTTCAGTTTCAGTTTCAAATCTAGCTAAAGCAGAATAATTAAGATTGATAGTGATCAAAACGGTAAATTAAAACGGTTTAAAACTTATAAAATAAAAGTGTCAGGCATCAGGGAAACCACATGTAATCATGATTGAAAGTTAATTTATCATGCAAAGATTTTCTTTGAAAATAGTTCTCAACATGAAAGACATATATGAAATAATCTCCTCCCGGAGTATTAAACCCTATGCTCAAATTATCAGAGACAAAATCCCGCCGTCTTTTAAATTACAGATCAGATTCAATTGTTCATAAGCAGTCAAGACAACACTCCCACAAGCATAATCACTTATTCATCTAGACTAGATCCAACTTCTAAACAAAATCCCTTTGCATTTATTAGTCTAATATCAATAAACTAGATGGCCAATATAATTCACGCATTAATAATAAATGTAGAATAAGAACCTAGCAATTATTATCCCCTTATGAAAAATCTAACAATCAACCCCTAATTTTCCTGAGAAACCCTAAAACCTAACTATGGAACTACTCAGACATTGGTGTGCAATCACAATTCAATAAACAAGAAAAACACATATTTAAATTAGATATAGATATATTAGAAAGGATTCAGAAATCTTCTCCAAATACAGGTTGAATCTCCACTCCCTCAGTAATTCTCTCAGAAAATAAAATAAATCTTAAGTTCTAAAAACCTAAAACATAATATATTTATAGGCTAAAAAGTAAAATAACTGAAATAGGAAAATTGGGGTAAACTTGAGGACTTGATTGCAAATTTTGGAAATTTTCTACTTTTTCTCGGGTATTCCAGGAGCAAATGCCCGATCGTTCACTTCTTTGCCCGATCGTGCACTCCAGGATATTCCTGCGTGATCTTCTTATGCGAGTCAGCTTGACCAGTACTCAGTAAAATATACATAACTTTTGATTGCACCGATGGATCAACTTCAAACCACTTCCATATGAAAGCTAACCCACATGGCTATCTTGTGTCAAAATTTAAGCTTCATCCATCGGTGGGAACATCTTCAAACATTGCTAAACTTCTGACCATTCTGCTGGACTCTGCATCTGCATATATCAATTTGCATCTGTTTCGTGAAAAAATCCGTCTTTTTGTTCCAAAATGACCCAAACACCTAAAAAACCTGTAAAAGATATCAAATTGTAAGGAAAACACTCGGATAACGCTTAATAGCAAACATAAATGCTCACTAGAAAGCGTTAAAACCGAGTAGTATCAGGTTCATGCAAAGTTATGCAAGTACCTGAAAACAAAGGAAACAAAGTGAGTATAGATGTATAAAAAGAACTTGATCTCAATAGATCCAAAATCCAGAATGTAACAAACAAACACCCAATTGGCAACGACGCCAAATTGATAACACATATTTTCGGTGTGTCAGTGTAGTATAGTGGTATATCACGGGGTTATCAATTCCTATCACACATACATGTCATTGTTTTATAGAAAGATTGTCAATACAAATAGGTGTAATTCTAACACTCTAGATGTAGTGGAACTACTTATTCAAGCCAAGCAATAAAAATGGGTTTTACTAGCAAGTCCTAGAAAAACAAAACATAGCAAACATGTTTGAAGTAAAAAAAATAATAATAAGCATGCATAAGTAAAAGATAGACAGCTAGTGAAGCGTAAACAAAAAAGTAAAATGGGTAAAAATGCAATCAAATGTAAGCAGTTCCTGATAATGAGGGTAATTGACCAGAAATCCTTCATGAACTCTTTAAACTCCTAACATACCTCAGAAATGAGCTACCCCTAGACAGCATATTCATATGCAACCAAGTCCAATCTCTTGATAAATGGAATCATCATAAGTAATCACTAGGCTAACTCTCGTTAACGGTACACTACCTAGCAGGCATGAAGAACCAATCTACTCAATCTAATAAGCACCCTAAACATCTAATCTCTTAGGCTATGATATGCAAATCTTTGAAATCACCATGTTCGGGCATTTCATTAAACACCTTCTGAGTGCTGAAATGCCTAACATCATATTTCAATTGATCACAAAGAAATAAGCATGAAGAGCAATGAAACAGAAGGGATCTAGATGCAATCAAACTTAGGAGCCTAGGAGGAACAAGGAATCAACACCAGTCTACCCCATCCTCAAGAACCTAAGGGAACTACTCACTACGCATGTTGGGTGCGAAATCAGAAAAGCAGGAAAGTATAACTACTAAGCAAGACATTCGAATCAAAAGTCAACGATGAAGAACAACAAGAAATCTAAATTGAAAACGTGATGAAGATGATGAACAGCAAGAACACTAACCCAGAAAAACAGAGCAACAAATGAAATAGTAGCAAACGAGAGAAAGTGATCAAGGTGAAAAATGAGATTAAAAGCATAAAAACGTAGATTAGAAGTGTCTAATCGACTCAAAGGAATAATGACATGAATATGTGATGATTACTAGCCTAGTATGAATTTTGGTTTTTTTCTATTTGACTACTTACTTAAATTAATTGTTGGACTTAGGATTGGAATCCTATTGATTGATTGATATGTCTTTGAAAGTTTTGATCTTTTGGATTGTTGATGATTTGATGCTAGCTCAATTGCGTTATGACTTAATTTGATATTAAATTCTCTTGCTTATAGTGTTGGTATACTATGAAAGCCAGGTACCTTGCTCTTCAGTGCTCTGTAAAACCAACAAGTTCTTTCAGTACGATCCGAGTCTTTCTCTCTCTCCCTTCAAAAAATAAATATAAAAACGGTACAAAAAGGATTGAAAGCGAAATCTTGAAATCCGTAGTCAATCCCAGAAAAACCGGCTGCTAAAAACAGTGCAAAAATGCGAAGAAATTAAAAATAGCAGTAAGAATTTTTTTTTTTTAAATAGAAAAGAGAAGTGAGAAAGGGGGAAAAGGATCAGGACCAGAAGTCGATAGATGCTATATTTGGTATGGGCACTTTGATAGAAGAGGTACTCAAGCGTGCTGGTCGATACCCTATACGTAAGAATGCAACAATTTAATTTAAATGAATTTAATGAGCTTGTTGAGATGATTTGATAGTTTGATTGATTCATGATTTATAGTAAAAGGCATGTTGTTAGTTATATGGTGGTAAACAGTCTATTTGCGTTGTCTAGGATTAGTGTCTTTAGTTTTTGATACTTGAATTGCTAACTCGTGTGGATATATTGTGTTAAAATTTCAGATAGATTGACTCCAAACCACTTCCATATGAAAGCTAACTCATGTGGATATATTGTGTCAAAATTTTAGATAAATACATCCATGGGAACATCTTTAAATATTAGCAAAATTTTGACCCTTCTGTTGGACTCTGCAACTGCATATGTCAATTTGCATCCATTTCATGCAGAAATCTATCTTTTGTTCCAGTATGACCCAAAATTTTTTTGATTATAAACTATTTGACCAAACCACATCTTTTTCTTTCTTCAAGTAATTTAAACTCATGTAAATCTCTAAAGTTTTCACCGCACTCGTTACACTCACCGACCCTAAATATATTTAGGGCTAGAACCTTCAAAATGGCACTAGGAGGAAGTGATAGACTTATAATTTAATCATAAACTAGTATTGCAGAGAACAGTTTGAAGTAGCACAGTAAAGGGTATCGAATCCACAGAGACCAGAATGCACGTTCAGTTAAAAACTCAAAAATGGCTAAAGCGAGAATAATAGTTTGATTGTTGAATTCAAAACGGTAATTAAAAACGGTTTAAAACTTATAATAATAAAAACGCTAGGCATTTGGGAAATCCGTAGGTATTCAGGTTTAAAGTCAAGTTAACATGAAAGATTTTAGATTGAAAATAGTTCTCAACATGAAAAACGAATTTGGAAAAATCTCCTCCCAGAGTATTAGATCCTATGATCGAATTGTTAGAGACAAACTCCCGCCGTCTTTAAAACAATCCGATCATG
>OVBE01001412.1:25341-37018 GCA_900406425.1 Iberis pinnata | reverse complement strand
AACAAAATCCAACAAACTACTTTAAAATCCAAATACACTAAAACACAATAAAACTCTTAATTCAATAACACCCCCTAAGTCACATATATATCTTGGAAATGTGATAAATCTTATTGAGCTCAAATTTGTCATTTATTTCAAGGTATAAAAATTTTCGTCCATTAACCATATTAACTTGGAATCATAGCGACTTTTGTTATATTAATCATAACTAAACTTCCCATAGTCACTTTAATTAACATAGTCAAATGAAAAAGATCAATTATGGAATGTGGTTGGCATGAAATCACATAAAAGGTGATCAATACATGTTGATTTTCAACTTGTTCTATTTTACAGAGACCTTTTAACTTTGCTATACAAAGTGTAAGACAAAATCTTTAATTTAAACCTTATTTATAATCAAACAATGTGTAAAAACACAACCAAACACATAGAGTCCAAAAACGAATGACAAACTTTCAATAAACCGAATGATCTTCTTATACCTTAACGGCCATGCTAGTAGCATGCTTATGAAAGACCTTTGGGGTAATGCCCTCAGTTAAAGGATGTGCTACAATGGAGTTTTCCCCTTACAATTCTAAGAAAATTTCTCCACTTTGTATTTTTTCTTAACAACTCAGTACTTAATGTTTACATACTTAGACTTTACTAGGACCCTATTATTACAAAAAATAGACTAATTGTTAAAATATAACTTTAGTAGTCTTTTAATTTCCTCCAAACTTTCCAATCCTGTGACAAAATTTCTCGGCTAAATTTCTTGGTTTGATGCCTCACAGATTTCTTTCAATTATGCAGCCATGGTGGAGGAAGCTACGAGTGTTTGTTTTGCACTATGCCATGAAATCACTCCACCAACAAACATAAAAACATTACCTGGTGTGAACTTTCTACTATCCTTGCATCCAGAAAAATCATAGTAAGAATATCCTATGATCTCTATAAGATTTGACCTTTGATAAGTGAATATATACCCTTTTGTTTTTTATGTATCTCATGAATCTTTTGGTTGCTTTTCGATTTTCCAAATATGGAGTGCTTAAGTATCTGCCCAAAAACTCCAATAATGCACACAATATCCATACACATACAAACTTAAGTATACATCAGACTCTCTATTGTTGACCCATAAGGGATCTTTTGCATTTCTTGAATTTCTAAATTTCATTTAGGCATTGATCGAGACAAATTTTCTTACTTAACAACTGGAGTATCTCTTGGTTTCCAATCTTGCATTCTTATGTATTTTATCGATATAGTTCTTTTGTGATGATCCAAAAATTCCTCGAGAACAATCTCGATTCTTAAGAAAAAGATGTCACACCAAGATTTTTCATCTCGAAATTTTTCATAAAAATCACTTCGTTTCAACCAACATGCTCATATCTTTAGAGGCCAATAGTATATCATCGACATATAAAACCATTGAATTTTTGATATACACAATTTCTTAACAAATTCACCTCAAATGTAAACCAGATTATAACATCATGTAATTACCATTGAATGGAAGCCTTTTTTTATCCCACATATTGATGTCCTTAGTTCACAAGCCATTTTCTTTGAATAAAACAATATAAAGTTTTTTAATTGATATATATATATTCTCATCAAAGTCTCCATTGAAAAATGTTGTCCTTACATCTATATGATGAATCTTTAAATCATAATGGCCAACAAAGGGCATGATTGTCCTTAATAAGATTCCTTCGATGATACCACATAGAAGGTTTCTTTATAGTTAATCCCCTCCTTTTGAGTATAACTTTTAGCCACTAGACTAGCCTTATAACATTCAATATTACCACTCAAATCCTTCTTAATTTTAAAAATCCATTTATGACCAATATGTTTCTTTTCTTATGGTAATTGAACAACTTCCCAAAGCTTAATGCCAAGCATTAACTTATACCCTTCATTAGATGCTTTGACCTACTTATCTGAATTCGAATAACTCATAGCCTCATGAAAGTTGATAGGATCATCTTTCAATAGAGTTTGACTTTCATCAATTCCATTAGAAATACTATATAATCATCCAAAATGATGTTTCTTCTTATTTTGGTGGATCATTGCAAGGCCACATGATCTTGCTGCACTAGTTCTTTAAGATTGATCTTGATGTTAAACAACATTGTCAACTTGAGTAGGAGGAAGAACTTCATTTTTGACTCGAGGGGCCAAATTCGCTTTATCCAAAGCAATTATTCGATTCTTCCTCAAAGAATATGTCCTTAATATTATTTCTCCCCCTACCCAAATTCTGTATCCTCAAAGAACTTATTTGTTCCCGTCAAAAAATATTTCTGTTAGTGGGATCATAGAACTTAAAGCCTCGAGATCGTTCTGGAATAACCAATAAAATAACTTGTCATAGTTTTGGAGTCCAATTTCTTCACAAATGCCATATAAAACCTTGCCTCAACTGGATACCCCAAATGCGATGATGCTTAAGGATGAGTTTTTGGCCAGTCCAAAGCGCATAAGGAGTTTTCATAGTTACTTTAGTTGGTACTTATTAAGAATGTAAGTTGCAATCTTCAAGGCATCTTCCCAGGGTGATACAAGTAAGAAGGAATGACTAATCATACCCCATACCATGTCCTTAAGATTTTGGTTGGGTCTTTCTAACACAAAATTCTCTTAATCCATCATATGGACCGTAGTATCCATCATCACAATTATACTTGATAGCATTTGTCCTTCGGACGAGTTAATTTTCGACCTCAACCTTAAACTTTATGAATACGTCTGTAGATTTATATTTCGCATGAATAAGAAATAAATATGCATATTAAGAGTAATTATCAATGAATGATATGAGGTACCATTGACCGTTCAAAGATGAAGTAGGAATTGACCCACAAATGTCTATATGGATCAAATCAAGGACTTTAGTAGCTTGGATGCATAATATTTCCTAATTTTGGTTTGTTTCCCTTTAATGCAATTAACACGTGTACCAAAATCCTTGAAGTCCACCAAACACACTATACAATCGAACACACGACTTCTAACTTTATTCTAGAGATGTGACTTAGGCGTATTTGCCACATATTTCCCAAAATTGCATCATCAAACTATTGTATGGTACCCCTTGATTCAATACTTATAATTTCATCCTATTAAGTTATAGTGTCGAAGTTATGTTCGACCAAAAATTTTCGAATCCTAATAAATTCCGAATTTAAGGAAAAAATGGTAACTCCTTTCTTAGTTAGACAAGCATAATCAAATTATGTATGAAAGGTGGTACAACAATAGTGTCTTCCAATTCATAAAATGATCAAATTAAACTATAGTATAAAGTGCTTGATTCCTCCATGTGCACCCAAAAAAATATTTACTGTATGGGTGCATCTTTGAGCATCAATTTGTTTTAGTGTTCAATAGGCTGCCGACGCAAATGTTGAGGATGATAGAAATGTTAATGTTGTTGGTTCAAGCGAGTATCATAATTGGCACAAGAAGAGCATACTCTAAGATTTGCGATATTGGAAAAACCATGTGTTGAGTCATAATCTATATGTGATGCATATCGAAACGATAATTTTTGAAAACATTATGAACACAATGCTAAATGTTCATGGGAAGAATAAAGACAATGTGGAGTGTAGACTAGAATTGATTGAGGTTCGATCACGTCCTACGCTTTATCTTACTAACGATTGGAAGTTTCCAACTCATGCGTTCATCTTAAATGCTACTTCAAAGGAAGTGCTCTTTGATTGGAATATCCAGAGTGTCAAATTTATTGATGGATACACATCTAATCTCTGCAATTGGGTTGATAATGGATAAGAAAATCTTAGTGGAATGAAGAGTCATAATTGTCACGTAGTGATTCAACGCCTCCTTCCATTTGCATTTGCACATTTCCTTTCAACGGAAGTCCACGAAGCCATCACATCTACTAATTTAATTTTCATTTGTAATTACTATATTATTTATCTCAACGGTTTATTGTTAAAGTTGTCAACTGTATGCAAAAGTTGGAGATTTCTTTCATGATATAAACAAGAGAACACTATGGATGGACAATATCAAAATTTGAAACAATATATATTGATGATCCTTTGCAATATTGAGAAGATATTTACGCATTTGTTCTTTGATGTAATGGAAGACCTACAATTCACCTCCCATTGGAAACAATACTAAGTGGACTTTTTCAGCATCAATGGATGTATCCTTTAAGAGATACATGTACCATTTGAATAAAAAAGTAAAAAATATGAGGAAAGTCTTGGGCTCCGTAGTCGATAAAAGTATCAACTAGGAGGTTGCAAACTTTGTGGAAGATTATTTTTCAGAAGATTTTTGCATAAACGGTCGTGAGACAAGTCCACAAGATGATAGTAGGCAATGGCCAATTTACCCTGTCCATATTTTGAATGCTTTTCGAGCAAGTCTAACTACTTATTGGAAAAGGGAAAAAATCGCACACTTACACAATAAGAGTGAAAACATTTGAATATGTACATGCTCATTAATTTTGAAGATGTTATGAAGTTGGAAGAGTATGTTTCCAATTCCTTGTAAAATTTAAAATTTATTTTTATCTTCAAATATATAAATTAATCTTGATTTTAACACTATAGGATTTACATGGAGGTTGTACATAATTACTTAACGGATCACCTGGAAAACAAATTAGCAGCTTTGAAAATTTGTGAAGTTTGGTTGCAATATTACGTAAATACTTAAGTATTTTTTATTTTAAATTTTATTTTATATGCATAAGTCGTTAATTTCGTAAAATATTTTATAGGTGTCAACAAAGATATCAAATGGGAAATCATATCCTACATGGTTGGTCGAGTTTGCTAACAAACATAATTACATATAGTCCTTGAGAGGATTCACTGTCAAAGTCCATGATGATAGGAGTAGATGTAAAAATACATATTATGGTATAATATCTCAATATGGGCACATTGTGTACTACGAAAAACTTTGAGAGATTGTAGAGGTCTGATAGGTCTAGAATTTAATTCTTAAAACTAATACTGCAAAGAAAATATCAATGTAGCAAAGTATAGGATCGAATTCCACAGAGACCAGAAGTACACGTCTTAGTTATATCTCGAATCAAGCTAAACCGGGAATGATTAAGTTTGGTTATGACCGAAATCAAAAAGTAAATTAGAAACGATTGTAAACTATGAAATAAAAGCGTCAGGATTCAGAGAAACCACATGTAGTCAGGGTTAAAAGTCAAATTGTCGTTCATGGATTTTCTTTGAAAATATTTCTTAACATGAAAGAAAATGATGGAATAATCTCCTCTCGGAGTATTAAACCCTATGCTCAAATTATCTGAAACAAACTCTCGCCGTCTTTAATAATTGATCATGTATTACAGTTCAGATTCAATTGTTCAAAAGAATTCAAGACAATACTCTCGCAAGCAAGAACACCTATTCATCTAGACTAGATCCAATTTCTAAACCAAATCTCTTTGTGTTTATTAGTCTAATATCAATAAACTAGATGGCCAATCTATTTCATGCATTAATAACAAGTCTAGACTAAGAACCTAACAATTGTTATCTCCTTATGATAAATCTAACAATCAAAACCTGATTTCCCTTGGAAACCCTAAAACCTAACTAGTGAACTACTCAGACATTGGCAAGAAAACACAAATCAATATCATTGAAGAACACATAATAGAAATAGAAAAGATTATTAAAAAGGGTTCATAAATCTTCTCCAAATACTAGGTTTGAATCTTCTCTCCCTCAGTAATTCTCTTAGAAATAAAATAAAGCTTAGTTCTAAAATTCTAAAATATAATGTATTTATAGTCTAAAAAGTAAAATATTCTAAAATAAGGAAATCAGATAAGTTGAGGACTTGATTTGCAAAATTTGGAAAAGTTCTTGTTCTTCTCGGGGGAAGTGCTCGATCGGGCACATGGTTTCCCGATCGAGCATCTCGTAATATTGCCCGATCCTTCTTCTTCTAGGCCGATAGATCTTCGTCTCCAGACTTTTCCAGAAGGTTTTTCCCTATCGAGCAACTATGTTGCCCGATCGTGCATCTCGTAAAACGCCTGCCCGATCAGTCACCTTCTTGCACGATTGAGCACTTTGTTTTGCAACTTCTGAAATCTTCTGAAATTCTCTGAAATGCATCACTTTGCTCCGACACGACCCGAACACCTAGAAACTTGAAAATCTACCAAATATGCAAGGAAAATACTCGGAATAATGCAGAATAGCAGACATGAATGCCCACTATTACTCATTAAACCGAGTAATATCAACTCCCCCGAACTTAGATATTTGCTTGTCCTCAAGTAAAGCAAGATTCAATCTGGAGAACATGTTTGAAATGGACCACACAAAAACTCACAAAAACTCACAAAATCTCAAAAACCATAAGCATAGTTACAAATCCAAAAGACACCAATCTCAAACAACCACTTTGATTTAATTGTTCACCACCACTAAACTAATAACATGTTTCCTACTCTAAATCCTAAATCAATTAAGTACCAACTCATATCAACCATCTCTTTAAATTCATTTAAGTTTAGATACATGCATTCTCACCTATGGTATATTAATCAAATTACTCAAGTACCTCTTCTATCAAAATGCCCATACCAAACAGAGCATCAATTGACTTCCGGTCCTGATCCTTTTTCTTCCTTTCTCACTTATCTTCTTTTTTTTATCTTACTTGCTTTTCTCTTTTTCTTATCTTCGAATTTCTGCGCTTTTCTTTCTTTTCTTTTCATTCTTTTTTTTCTTCCTTTCAAGCAAACAACATTTCGCTAGGTTTGACTACAAAATTCTAGATCACGTTTTCAACCCTTTTTCTGAACCGTTTTCTTTTATTTTCTGAAGGAAGAGAGAGAAAGGACCTGGGCCGTACTGGGAGAACTTGTTGGTTTTACAAAACACTGAAGAGTAAGGTACCTAATTCTCAGAGTATATCAACACCATAAGCAATAATAATTCAGATTTAAATTAAGTCCTATCATGGCAGAGCTAGCATCAAATCATCAATAACTCAAAAGACCAGAACTTTTAGAAAAAAATCAATCAGTAATAGGGTTCCAACCATAATCTCAGCAATTAATCTAAGTTAGTAATCTAGAGAAATCGAAAACCATACCCACACTTGGTTATTTATCATCATTGATTTTGATCATGGTTCCTTCGACTCAATAGAATCAGCTAAATTAAAAACAAAAAATTTTAAAATTTTTACCCAAAAAGACAAAACATCAAAACGTAGTTAGTATCATTACACCCTCCCCCAGACTTACTTCACACCGTCCCGGTGTGAAGATAAATCCAAGAGAAGGTATAGAAGTAAGCAGAATCAATAGAAAAGTCTGTAATGGATGAAAGTAGATAATAAATACTACATGAGTTCAAGGGAAAGAGATATACTAAAGGTGAATTGCTCCCAAATCTGTTCTAAACTCCTATGCCTCCTTTGCTATGCCTGCAAAAATAACAAACACTCAAGAGAAGTGTTAGCAATGGTTGCACAATGATTGAGCAATGATAGCTTAAAAACTAACAAGAATCAGTTGTAGGAGAAACCATTAAAGACATTATGATCGAGCAATACTAATAAAAAATCAGCAAGAATCATATATAAGAGTCATCATTTAGAACAGTTAATAGCTATCATTCCAGTATCACATAATCAATTGGTAAGTAAGGAGCAATGATCAAGCAATACTAATTATAATTAGCAAGAATAAATATTTACTTCACGAGAAAAACCAATCGATCATGAATCTAAATTCAACTCAAGTCAAAACATCAAGAAAGGTGGTGAATGGTGAGCAATGATCTAAGCAATACTAATCATGATTAGAAAGAATCAAGAGAGAAATCATCCAAATAGCCAACAATTCAGGTGAGAATGATGAGTAATGAAAATAGATAAGAGAAAGCCCGAAATGTCTTGAAGATCCTTCACCAATAATAACCTGAAGCACTTTGAACTCAAAACTTAAAATAAGTAAGTTAGGACTACAACCGACTCAAAATGGAAAAGCAACTAAACTAGACTCCAAACAGTGGGTTGCCTCCCACTCAACGCTTTGTTTAACGTCACTTAGATTAATGGTACTTACCTCTAAGTTGGAAGTGGATCAACATCCACCGATGTTCCATATTAAGCTCCAAATCCAGACATCTTCACCTTCAGAATCTTACCCATCATACCATTTGTAACATCAATCCATTTCTCTTTGAACTCTGGGGTGAGTAAAGCTCTAAACTTTGAGAAGGGTTTTGAGAACCCCTTGCTTTTCACCTTACTCTCAATTGTATCCTCAACTATTGCTTGAGGGAACAAACCCACTTGAGACTCCTTCTTTATCTTCTTCGGTTCCACTTTCACCTTATCCTTAACCTTGGAATTTCCATTCTTTGTGCAAGGTTTCAACAAATACATACTTGAGAGTATGTTCAATATGAACTCCATGCTTCACCTCTTCCTCTTTTACCATAGTCAGCATAGGTGTTCACTTTGGAGGAATCGCTGGATAGAAAACTCTTTTCTTAATGTTCTTCAGAGATATGCGCTGATTAGGTAGGTCAACTACAGCTCCTATGGTTGCCATAAAATCTCCCTAGAACCAAAGGTTCATCTTGATACCCATTCATCTCCAAGATGTGGAAATCAACAGGAACGAGACAACTCCCAACTTGGACGAAGATATCACAGATAAACCCACTGGAAGACACAATAGAATCATTAGAAAGCTTAAAAGTCATTCTTGAAGGTGTGATACCTGATATCCCCAATCTTTCAGCAACAGTCACGGACATAACACTCACATTAGCTCCAGTATCACATAGAGAATCTGTAAATTCCACTCCATTGATCGAACAAGGAACTAAGAATTCCCCTGGGTCTTGCAGCTTATGAAGCTTCCTAAGTGGCTTTGGTTGTTTCCCTATCATCTCGCCATCCTCAAACTATGATATGGGCTTTGCAAGTGGCATTGGGTATGGAGTTCTCGGTTTATAAGCATTTAGAAGAATTTTCGAATCCAGGTGCGTCTGCTCGATCGGGCAAGTGGTGCCCGATCGGGAAAAATGTTCTGATTTTTGTCCGATATTAGGGATCGATCGGGCAAGTAGTGTTCCCGATCGATAAAAAGTTCCTGAAATTTTTCCTACTTGTTGCGTGATCGAGCCAAGGGTGCCTGGTCGATTTCCTCATATGAATTCACTTTGCCCGATCGTGCAAGGGGTGCTCGATCGGATAGTTTCCTCTGAATCTTTTTCTAGCTTCTCAAAATATGTATCTTGTTCCAAATCATCAGTTCCTTCTTCCAAATTACCAACTAAAGTCTTGCAAATACCCTTTGGATTTTCTTCACCTTTCCCAGGAAAGACTCCAGCTTCTCTTTTCATATCTTCAGAGGTCTGAGCAACTTGTATATCCAAATGCTTCACATGTGTAGAGAGTGCTTCAAAATTTTGATTCAGCTCTTTCACTCCTCCTTGGCTCACTTTTTGGAACTATTGCTATCCTTCAAGAAGTTTCTTAAACATAATTTCGAGTAAACTACTTTGTTGAGGTTGAGCTTATTGAAATACAGGCTGAGAGGTTTGCTGAAAACCGCCTGAATTAGAGTTTGGCACAAAAGTTTTTTTTTTTGCTGTGGATAATGTTGATCTTGTGGGTTTTCAACATTAGTGCTTCTCCAAGATAGATTGGGATGAGTCTTGTTAAAGCCTTGATTATACGCTTGCTTGTACACCCTTTGACCTTGGCTATTGATGTAACTCACTTCCTTCTCAACTCCCACAGTATTTTGCTCTTGAAATGCAAAGCAATCGAATTCAGAATCGTCTACAGCATTGACCTATTTCTAATTTTTTTTCTTTAGAAGTTGAGTGATTAGTCCTTTCATCTCTGAGAATTCTCCTTTCAGCTCTGAGAGTTCTGAGTTAGCAGCCAATACATGAAATTTTGTTCAACGATCAAACTCTGGGCAATGATTGATATTGCTGGATGCTAGATTCTCTATAAGATGGTAAGCATCTGGAACAGGTTTCTGCATAAAGTCTCCATCGCTTGCTGTATCTAAGGACAACTGTTCTGTTCAATTCCTCTATAGAAGGTGTTCAGGAGACTTACATCTGAGAAACCGTGGCGTGGACAATCATGAAGCAGTTTGAATCTTTCCCAAGATTCATAGAATNTCTTTGAATCGCTCCCAAGATTCATAGAATGATTCCACTGAGTTTTGTGCAAAGGAAGAGATCTTGTTCCTAAAAGTGTTAGTATTGGTTANATTCCACTGAGTTTTGTGCAAAGGAAGAGATCTTGTTCCTAAAAGTGTTAGTCCTGGTTCTAATTTATGAACTTGGCTTTGCAATCTTCCCAAGTTACAATGGATCTAACAGGTAGAGACTTCAACCCGCAAAGTGCTTTTTCAGCTAAAGAGTGACGGAACAGACTCAATGCATGAAATCGCTGGTTACTCCATTGAGTTTGATAGTGCTGCAAATGTCCTCAAAAGAATCAATATGATCCATTGGATGCTCATATGGTAAACCACTGAATTGGTTGTTCGAGATCATCTGAACAAGCTGGATGGGGAATTGGTATTCCCTTTGCTGAGGTTGAGCGGGCTGGATGGGATTCATGTTAGCATAAAATGCTTGAGGATTGTTGAATGAACCAACTAGAGGATGGTTCTAAGCATTGAGTTGATTAACTCTCTCCGGATCTCCATACAAGACAAAGTTTCTTGCATCCACCTTCTGAGGGTTCTGAGGAATGGGATTTCCCGGTGGAGCTTGGTTGTTATCATCTCTTTGTTGGCCTGGTGGCACTTCATTTCTGTTACCACCACCTTGACCTTGGTTAATCAATTGGTTGAGTCCAATAGCAGGTGGATCATTTTGACCTTGGGGTATAACCGGAATGATTGGATCAATGTTGTCAGCCATTGAATTGGATGAGCTTGCGTCTTTCTTTGCTTTCTGGGTTGAGCGTTCTATCCTTCCAAGTTCCGAGTTACTGAGGCTTAGAAATTCAGAGGATTTGTCAGATCTTCTAATCATAAACATGTAAAACAAAAAAAAGCAGAAAAGAACAAGATGAGTACTGTAAAAGAAAAACTTTAGACTAGATTCTAATAAGAAACCAAAAAGGCACTATTAGTCCCCGACAAAGGCGCCAAAATTCTGATAGGTCTAGAAGTTGATTCCTAAAACTAATACTGCAGAGTACAGATCAATGTAGCAAAGTACATGGTCAAATCCCACAGAGACCAGAAAGTACACGTTTTAGTTAAATCTCGAATCAAGCTAAAGCGGGAATAATTAAGTTTGGTTGTGATCGAAATCAAGCAGTAAATTAGAAATGGTTGTAAACTATGAAATAAAAGCACCAGGAATCAGAGAAACCACAAGTAGTCTCGTTTAAAAGTCAATTTATCATTCATGGATTTTCTTTGAAAATAGTTCTCAACATGAAAGACAATGATGGAATAATCTCCTCTCGGAGTATTAAACCCTATGCTCAAATTATCATAAACAAACTCTAGCCGTCTTTTAAATAATTGATCATTCATTACAGTTCAAATTCAATTGTTCATAAGCATTCAAGACAATACTCTCGCAAGCAAGAACACCTATTCATCTAGACTAGATCCAACTTCTAAACCAAATCT